>ML664203.1:7996397-8025427 GCA_007570785.1 Antilocapra americana
GGGCCCTTCTCTCCACGGCACCCAGAGTGCAGCCAGGCTCACCGGTGAACTGTCCACCCCAGACCTGCGCCAGCCACTTATCCTGCTGGCACAGCCACTCCTACAAAGCCCTCAACTCTGACCTCCTGCCTCTGCAGCACCGCTGTGCTTGGGCACTGGCTCTGGGGATGGGGCCAGGAAACTGCCCCCTGACCAAGCAGTACGCAAAAGTCACCCACCCATCCTAATGGAGGACTAACACTCACCTGCAGGTATTTATAGAGCAGCTGAAGGTTGCCAGATCTCAAAACCCACCAAAAGCAAAGGCCTAGATACTGCCTTGAAAAAACATCCACAACTCATGTAACTTTGCTGCTGTTGTTCAGCTGTGGAGTTGTGTCCGACTCTGTGACCCCATAAACTGCAGCACGCCAGGCTTCCCTGTCCTCCACTATCTCCCGGAGTCTGCTCAAACTCATTTCCACTGGTTCAGTAATGCCATCCAACCATCTCATCCTTGTTGTCCCCTTCTCTTGCCCTCAATCTTTTCTAGCATCAGGGTCTTATCCAATGAGTCAGCTCTTCTCATTAGGTGGCCAAAGTACTGGGGCTTCAGCTTCAGCATCAGTCCTTCCAGTGAATATTCAGGGTTGACTTCCTTTAAGATTGACTGATTTGATCGCCTTGCTGTCCAAGGGACTCTCAAGAGTCTTCTCTAGGACCATATTTCAAAAGTATCAATTCTTTGGTGCTCAGCCTTCTTTATGGTCCAACTCTCATATCTGTACATGACTACTGGAAAACCATAGCTTTGACCATATGAACCTTTGTTAACAAAGTGATGTCACTGCTTTTTAATATGTTGTCTAGGTTTATCATAGGTTTTCTTCCAAGGAGGAAGCATCTTTGAATTTCGTGGCTGCAGTCACTGTCCACAGTGATTTTGAAGCCCAAGAAAATAAAGCTATTATACATTTAATAGACTATAGTGTTAACATAACTTTTATGTGCATTTGGAAGCCAAAAAATTCTTGTGACTCGCTTTATTGTGATATTTGCTTTATTGCAGTAGTCTGGAACTGAACCCAAGTATCTCCAAGGTCTGCCTATATATCCTAAATTTAAGGTTTCTAAATTGAGTGTGGAAAGCCCTGGATCCTAAGTGATGGCTAGGTTAGGGGTGTGGGGAGGGCAGGGCTTTGGTACGAGGCTGAACTGTCTTCTGATTTCAACCAGGGAGGTTCCACTCACGTGGGTTTTTTGTGTCAGGGATCCATAGCGTGTTGAATGTCACAGAAGGACCTGCTGGCCTAAAGCATTCCAGCACCTGCTGGCATAGTGGAAGGTACCCTGCACTGGCCAGGTCAGGTGATTTACCAGCTACTCAGATGTGCTGGGTTGTGGTGAGGACCAAGGATGCCCACTTGGTCCCAGCACCTGTGTAGATGCTGCCCTGTGTCAGCCCACCAACATGCCTGGACACTCTGGGAGATGGAGAAGGTCTCTGGACCTCAGCTAGGGTCCCACGACAGTAAGCGGATGATTTGATCTGAGATTAGGTTTGGGAAGCCCCTGCTTTCTGGGACATGTGTCACTGAGCAGCCTCGCGTGCCCTCCCTGACCATCTGCTAGGAGTGGCTTTTCCTTTCGTTGACAGAGAAGCACTGCGCCGTGTTGACTTCGGGAAGGGCTCTTGCCCACTCTGATTCTTCCATATCCTGCCTCCCACCCGACTCGTCCTCCCTCAACTCTCCATCTTTTACTTCCATCCTCTCGGTCTGCTCAGTTTTCTTCTGACCCTTGGGAGATTCCCCACTTGTTATCTTAGAATGACCGGGAAGGGCCATGTCTGCTTGAGAGGGTGCTGAGGTTTTCATGAGCTCTGAGCTTGACACTCGTGTGCACATGCCTTTGTGGATTTTTGGTCTCCGTGTCTGGCTCTTCCAAGGCTAAGCAAGTCTCCTCAAGGTTGTGGCATGTGCTCTTGTTCGTCTCTGAGCCCCACTTGGTACAGAAGATGGTGGTTCTCTGGTGACCAGTCCATAGCAGCATGGGGTCCTGACATGAGGAGTCAAAGATGTTGCATGTTCAGTCACACACATTGGTCTTTCTTAATTGACTTGTTTTGTGGAATACACATGAATAATCCATTAAAAGGTAGAAGAGCCTCACATCGTAAATTTTGATATGTTTAGAAGAAAATTACATTTTCTTTTCCTTTCTCCCCTGGTGCCGTCATGGCCATGTGTCTATCGTCCTGCATTAGGGCAGCAGCTGCATAAAATGTAAATGAGTGGAAAAGGAGGAAGGGCCATGTGAGCAGAGCCTTTAGCTACTTTACCAAAATATAGACATCAGTGCCTCACTGTGTTAAAAGCTGAGTCTTTACCCACAGGAGAAGCTCAATAAGTAGCCACAGAAATTACCCAGGAAGGAAGGAAAATGTCAGACTTTTCACTCTTCTCTAGGGTGCACATGCTCAGTCTGTTACTGAGTTTCCAGCTTGGGTGTAATGAGTTTTGGGTGGCCTGTGAGTTTTATGTGCACCTTTCCCCAAAGTGTTTTGAAATGGAGCAAAAGAGTGTGTTCAGAATTCTACCCCTGGAGCATCTAGAGGTTTTTCATAAACTTGGTCAAGCCTGTTGAGACTCGAGTTCTGTATCTGAAGGATGGGTTAGGCAAGGGTAGTAGCATTTCTGAACTTGGGTGTTTCCTGTGAGACCAAATAGGGTTGGTGAGAAACTGCCTTGCCTACCTCTCAGGGGCACTAAGAAAGTCACAGATATGGTGGCTGTGGCAGTGCCTTGAAGTGATGAAGAAATCTGTGCAGAACTGTGTATTGTTGTAAGTTCTTGTGGCTGATCCTCTGTGATCCCTCCAGCTGGCTGAGGAGTGATGGAGAGGTGCTGCTTCAGGGACTTGGCCCTGGGCTGGACAAAGACTGACTCAAAGCCTCTGCTCATTCCCACTGCTGCTGTTGCTGCTAAGTTGCTTCAGTCGTGTCTGACTCTGTGCGACCCCATAGAAGATAGCCCATCAGGCTCCCCCGTCCCTGGGACTCTCCAGGCAAGAACACTGGAGTGGGTTGCCATTGCCTTCTCGCTACTCAGGGTGCAAATGTCCTGGGAGTTCTGCTTTGGCCTCAGATCATGTGCCTAATGATCATGTGTCTTGGCCACTGGCTGTCTTTGTCCGACTGGGACCTAGGCAAGGCTGCTTCTGAATTCTGTGAACTCAGGTTTTATCCAACAGAGAGGAGACTCCCACCCTCAAACGCCTTTCTCCCAGTTTCCTACCCCTAACCCTACTCCTGGGTCCCTGTAGGAGTTCTGTAGCTCCTCCATACTTTCAGGAAACTGAGCTAAAACAAATAAGAGATTTTTCTTTTTTAATAACGTGAGGGACAAAATCTCATACAGAGGGAGTGATGGTTGTGAAAAGTCCAGGCCAAAGGTCAAAGTGGGGCTGAGTGTTTCATTCATATGCCTGTGTAATTTGTACATCTGTGTGTGTGTTGGGGTAGGGAGGCTGGACCATCGACACCCAAACAGCATATCTAAATGAGACATTCCAGGAAAATGAGACACATTAGGCTTTCTCCTTTAGTATCTGAAACGGAAAAAAGCAGTCCTTCCAGCAACCACAAGAATGTCTGTTGCCAAGAGGGCTCCAGCCTCCAGTGGTCAGGCACTGGTTCAGAGAATTAGACTGAAACTCTGGTATTGGCAGGGAGGGCAGGAAGAAAGGGGGCCCCATTTGGGGTCTGATCTGCAAAGCAGATCACTTAACAGTCCAAAGCGGAGGCTGTGTTAGACACAGCTGTGAGGAGAACTCTCTCTGAGGACCCAGCCATCCTCAGTGGAGCTCGGAGGAAGCGCCAGCAATCAGGTCTCCACCCTGGTCTAAGCGGAATAAGGAAATTGAGGCCCGATGTGTAAGTGTCTTTGCCTTCTACCTCCAGCTCATCAGCCTTGTGGCCTTGAACTTGGACACTGCCTGCTGTCTCCAAGTCCAGGGCTCTCTTGGGGACCTCAGAGAATTCAATCAATCTCTGCTTCTTGCTTTATGGATGCTCAAGACAAGGCCTCTTTTAGGGGGCTGCCTTCAGTTCCCCCCAGCTCCAGCCTAAAGCCTCTGGACCTGCCACTCTTCTCCTCTATTTACAGACACTTATCATTTCCCATGCAATTGAACAACTTAAGCTGTTGAACAACTTAAAATTTGATAAGACAATTTAATTGTCAGCTTCTACGTATCTGCCCAATATAGCTGGGTTTCTCAGGAAGGTGAGTTGGCAGTGTGAGCACAGACACTTAATTAGAGAACTAAGACAATGGAGCTAGATTAGGGGGCCCCCAGCACCTACCAAGCCTGGACAGATTTCTCCGCATCCGCTTTACAGATGGAGCCCTTTTTGGAAACTTTATTGGTGCTGTCCTCTGGATAGTATTAATAACAACATAAGGATGCAGGTCGCAGACACTCAGTGTGTAGAGGGGAGTTGGCTTTGCACGAGGCAGCTCTAAACTCTTAGGAGGGAACTTGATTTTCAAGGGAGAAGTGATTGGGTTTGATGGGAAGGCATAATTCGGCTTTTGTGGTCACAGCTCAAGGTGATTTTTACCAAACAGCCTCCCCATTGGTGGAGAAGGATGGGCACTGGTGCGGATGAGAGCGTTTACAAGTCTTTGTGAGTTACTCATAGCCGTTCTGTGGATTTTCGTCTTTTCCTGAGTCTTCATGAGTGTTTTTATGGCAATTTGCATGATGCCATGTCATAGGGGATTGACCACACCCCCTCATTTTATTGAATCAAATCCTTGTGATAAAGACAACTCTGTGAGGGAGGGATAAGAATCTTTATTCCGATTTCAGAGGCAGATCCCGAGACTCAGGGACGTTAAGCAGCATGCCTGAAGCAACACAGCTGAGAGAAGGATCAGGATTCAAGTAGATTGTAGTGGACACTGCCGGGACTCTGCCCACATCCCCTGACCAACCCTGTGTACCCATTTCAGCTCCGTGTTCCTGTCTCTGACTCTCCCAGGAGGCAACCCCACTGCTACCTGGGCAGCCTGCAGTCACTGAACAACCAGTGCTGGAGTACAGAAGGCCAGCTCCCTGCCAGGAGGCAGGACCAAGCCTGAGGTGCAGTTTATGCTCCAGAGTCCCCCACGAGATCAGGCGGAAGCTGGGAGCTGGCCTTAAATCACACCTTCGCTGTGCTTCTTCCCTTTCCTGGCTCTTCGTGCCCTCCCTCCTCTGCGTCCTTTCCTTTTTCCTTACTATATCTCCTACCCACAGATTCTCATCTCAGAGTTTGCTTTTCACCCTGACCCAAGTCATGGATGTCTGTTTGACTCTGCCTGCCCTTTTCTGGGATATTCCTTTAATGGCTCAGACAGTAAACAATCCGCCTACAATGCAGGAGACCCGAGTTCAATCCCTGGGTTGGAAGATCCCCTGGAGAAAGGAATGGCAACCCACTCCAGTACTCTTATCTGGAGAAACCAGGTGGGCTACAGTCCATGGGGTCACAAAGAGTCAGACATGACTGAGAGACTGACACTTTCACTGCCCTTTTCTGGAGGCCCTGGAGCCTTGTCCCTCGTTCCGTGTGGTCAGTGTATCTCCCCAACTAGACAGTGAGTGTGGAACACACCCAGCTTGGAATTTCTGCCTGGTCCCTGATTCATAGTAAGATGGAAGACAAGCCAGAATGATCTCTTTGGGGTGAAATTCCTTAGCTTCTCTCGTGCACAGCTTCCTCATCTGTGAAGTGGGAGTAATAACAGTGTTGACAGTGAAGGACTGTCGTGAGGAGTAAGTGAGTTTGCATCTGGAAAACCCTTGGCCCTGAGGCCATCCTTAATGCTCCCTACACGTTTGTAATTATCGTTGGAATTCAAGGCGCTGTCATCCTAGTTGGGGTTCGAAAATGGGGTCACCATGCCTGGAGTTCTTGTTGGGCAGGAACCAAGCCAAGTGTTCAAGACACTCTAAGCACTTACTAAAAATAAATTTCGGGGAGGTAGACAATTTTTAAAGGCTGTTGTTGAATAGACAGAGTATTTGCCTGCCACTGTCAGGAAGTGTCTTACAATTTTGCTCTGATGTATCATGTTAACCTTTCTGTCCTCTCTCAATCTCCCTTCACTTGTGGGACAAGTTTGCCAAGCATTTCACAAGCATTGTCAAGGGGGAGAGAGGAGGGTGGGAGATGGGCCGAGCGAACAGAAGGAACCAAGAGCGCCACGGCATTCCCCAGGCACCCGCATTTAGGGCCTGATTAACTGAAAATATTTCCCAGCTTCTGAAGCATTTGATTAACGTCGACTGGGGAGAAAGAAGAGAAGCTCTTACAAGGGCGAATTTGAGGCTCAGAAAACTTGAATCTGCCTAAACCTCACATGGTCGGGTGTGGGGTGGTTGTGGGTCCATGGGGAGAGCGTTTTGCCATTCAGGGAGCGGGTGGTTGGTACCCACTGCTGCCCACTCTCGGGCCCCCACACTCTCTCTTTGTGGCTGCCTGGCTGTGGGAACTTGCATTCTCTTTTCTTCCCCTTGTGAAGGCTCAGGCGATTTCCCTTTTTGAAGGCATAGAAATAGACGGCTTTGGATTCAGAACACAGCCTCTGTTGCCTTCTTCCTCCCGAGATGCCTGCAAAAATCAAAGTGGGGCCTTTGCGATGCTGTTCCCCTGGTGTCCTCTTGATGTGTTAATGGGTCACGCTTGCTGCACTGCCTCCCTGCTGGTGGGGACGCTGTTGTATGGGCAGATCCGCTCTCCCTTTCCCCTCGGATCAGGTGGCACAGAGCCAGGTGGGGAGGTTCTCCTGTTGTGAACCACACTGGGCTAACTTTTGATCTTAGACACGGAATTTCCTGCAAAGTTGCAGACAGAGAGGGGATCTAATCCTGGCTGCCCTGCTTATTAGCACAGCAAGGCCTGGGGCCGAAGGGGCGTTTTGTTGCCCTCAGATGGTGTATTCATTTTCCATGGCTTGTAGTGGCTTAAAACGGCACACTTTTTTTTTCTCCCTTAACTCACTGTTCTGTACGTCAGGAGTCTGGCGTCATGCAGCTGGTTCTCTGCTCAGAACATTAGGAGGCTGATTTCAAGAGGAGAGCTGGGCTGAGCCATATCCTGGGAGCTTTGGGGGAGGAATCTGCTTTCAGGCACCTTCAGGGGATTGGCTGAAAGGAAGACTTCAGTTCCTTTTGGGTGGAGGACTGAGGTCCCATTTCCTTAGTGGCCATCACTTGGGGGTCTCTCTAAGCAGTTTAGGGCTGCAAGTGTTCCTTCTTGTGTGATCACCTCCAACCTAAAGGCACATCAAAATTCCCCTTGTGCTTTGACTCTCTCTGACTTCCTCTGTTGATGCCAGCCAGAGAAAGTTCTCCATTTTAAAATGTACAGCTGTTTGGGCCAGGCCCACCTGAATAATCTGTTTTTTTTTTTTTTTTTTGTTTAAGGTCACTTGACATGAGACTTTAAATATATCTGAAAACCTCTCTCAGCAGTACCTAGGCTAGTGTTTGATTGAGTAACCAGAGGATGGAATATCAGGGGCTGGGGATGGATTCTGCCTCTGACTATAATGTGGTTGTGAGCAGAGACCCAGCAGAGCCTTGACCGGTCTCCTCCATCCCTTTAACATCCCCGAGGGAGGGAGGAAGTCTCCCAGGGTAGCTTGAAAAATGGCAACCCAGTTACCAGCTTCTTATTCTCAGCAGGGCCTCCTGTTAGGCCCAGGAAGACCTCTAGGAACCAGGCGAGGTGACCAGGACTGAGATCATAGGTTGAGGAATCTCTCCCCAGCTCCTTAGCAACCATGTCTCCTCTTTCTTCCATGGCTTCCCAAGACCAAGTAGGAGCTCTCAACAGCACTCACAGAGAAAAATGTTGCTACTTCTTCTAAAACTTAATGTTGCAAGATGTCCGCTATTTTATATTTCTTATATGTATTCACTGTAACAAGTCGTTGGTGACTCCTAATCCCAAGGAGAATCCAATTCTCACTCTGTTATCTTCCAAGTTCCTTTAAAAAGGCATCTGGAGGAACAGAGGGAGCAAAATGGTATACCTCCATCAGAAACCCAAGACTGGCAGCCCACCAGCTCAGGCATCTGGGGACAGTTTCCACAAAGGGCCAAGTGAAGATTTCTGTTGGAGGCCAAGCATGGGCTACCATTCTAATTGGAGTGAATCGATGAGCTTAGTGGAAGGAGGGTAGGCCTGGGGTCTTTCCCGCTCTACAGCATTCTTGAGGCAGAGGGCCAGGTCTGACCCCAAATCTGGACGTCTACCTCCTTAAGCAGTAGTTTCTGTATCAATGGCCTCAGAGCACAGTTCTGCTTGCTTCTCTCTCTCAACTATGACCCCAGAACTTCCCCGTGGGGGCTGCCTGGGACCTGATATAGGAACTCACTGTCAGGCAAGTGTGGCCCAGGATCATAGGTTACAGTGCAGTGGATGGTGGAGGAGCCAGCCAGAGCCCTGGCATGGTGCATTTTGGGAGCTGTAGTTTTTAATGAGCTCCTTTGTTTCAGGGACTAGGCATTCAGGGTCCAAGTCTTTCCTCAGCTCTTCCACGTCACCACAGGTAGTGCACTTAGCACGGGATGAATTCTGAAACAAGCATACCAGCCAACACGCCTGGTCTTCTTGCTGTTCAAATGAGGTGGCTCTCTATTTTGGTTCAGAATTAGAATATTCTGAAAAAGGAGAAACAAGGGGATCCTTACCTTCAGGTACTTGAAAGGCAGATGAAACTAGTAATTAAAATAGTTTGCCACTGTTGTAAGAATCAACTGACAGATAAGTGGAATAGAATAGTTGGTCCTGTGTTAACTAGAACTTGGAACAGATTAAAAAGGCTTCAGAAAGGAAATAATAAGGGCAAATGGTTCAACAAATTGTCTTGATAAAATTGGCCATTTACAGGAGTATCAACTTAGGCCTTGATCTTTTGCCAAATATTTTACCCTAAATACCCCAGCAGTGGCCACAGGTCGGTTTTCATTCCAGTCTCAAAGAAAAGAAATGCCAAAGAATGCTCAAACTACTGCACAATTGCACTCATCTCATACACTAATAAGGTAATGCTCAAAATTCTCCAAGCCAGGCTTCAGCAATATGTGAACTGTGAACTTCTAGATGTTCAAGCTGGTTTTTAGAAAAGGCAGAGGAACCAGAGATCAAATTGCCAACATCTGCTGGATCATCAAAAAAGCAAGAGAGTTCCAGAAAAACATCGATTTCTGCTTTATTGACTATGCCAAAGCCATTGACTATGTGGATCACAATAAACTGTGGAAAATTCTGAAAGAGATGGGCATACCAGATCACCTGACCTGCCTCTTGAGAAACCTGTATGCAGGTTAGGAAGCAACAGTTAGAACTGGACATGGAACAACAGACTGGTTCCAAATAGAAAAAGGAGTACGTCAAGGCTGTATATTGCCACTCTGCTTATTTAACTTATATGCAGAGTGCATCATGAGAAACACTGGGTTGGAGGAAGCACAAGCTGGAATTAAGATTGCCGGAAGAAATATCAATAACCTCAGATATGCAGATGACACCACCCTTATGGCAGAAAGTGAAGAGGAACTAAAGAGCCTCTTGATGAAAGTGAAAGAGGAGCGTGAAAAAGTTGGCTTAAAGCTCAACATTCAGAAAACTAAGATCATGGCGTCCAGTCCCATCACTTCATGGGAAATAGATGAGGAAACAGTGGAAACAGTGAGAGACTTTATATTTTTGGGCTCCAAAATCACTGCAGATGGTGATTGCAGCCATGAAATTAAAAGATGCTAACTCCTTGGAAGGAAAGTTATGACCAGCCTAGACAGCATATTAAAAAGCAGAGACATTACTTTGCTGACAAAGGTCTGTCTAGTCAAGGCTATGGTTTTCTAGTAGTCATGTATGGATGTGAGAGTCGGACTATAAAGAAAGCTGAGTGCCAAAGAATTGTTGCCTTTGAACTGTGGTGTTGGAAAAGAGAGAAGACTCTTGAGAGTCCCTTGGATTGCAAGGAGATCCAACCAGTACATCCTAAAGGAGATCAGACCTTCATTGGAAGGTCTGATGTTGAAGCTGAAACTCCAGTACTTTGGCTACCTGATGCGAAGCGCTGATTCATTTGAAAAGACCCTGATGCTGGGTAAGATTGAGGGCAGGAGGATAAGGGGACAACAGAGGATGAGATGGTTGGATGGCATCACTGACTCAATGGACATGAGTTTGGGTGGGTTCCTGGAGTTGGTGTTGGACAAGGAGGCCTGGTGTGCTGCAGCTCATGGGGTCACAAAGAGTCGGACACGACTGAGTGACTGAACTGAACTGAACTGAAATACCCCCCCTTTAAAAAAAATTCAACCCTCCCCCATTTGATATACTTTACAGGTAAATGGCCAACAACAAGCTAGGTAAACTTCAACAAATATTTGATAGACAAAAGGTCAAAATCTATGCAAGACAAAGAGATCTTGCACAACATGGGGAAAACTAGCAAAGGGCATGAACTCACAAGGCAAGTCAAAGAAACCATCTTTAAGAAATAATCAGGAGAACTAATACATATTTACAAACATGTTCACTGCAGTACCACTTATAACAAACATTGCAAGAAATAGAAAAATCCATGAAATGTTTGACAATGGAAGAGTGGTTAAATAAATGATAGTATATTCATGTGATGTAATTTTGGGCAGTCATTCTAATTGTGCTTGAGAGAGTATTTGCTATCATGGGACCAAATGTGAAGTTTCATTTTTAAACAATGGAAAACTCAATATGCTCTATGAGAATGCCACCCCCCCCCCAACACACATCTGCACGTGTCCTGCATGCACAAGAGCTGGTTAACAATGGATCTCTATGTGTGATGCAATTATATAGGGTTATTTACTTGCCTCTGTATTTTCTTTTGTGTTTTATGTATCTGTTTCCCAAATTTCTATAATGAGCTTTTTGTAGGCAAGTTATATGTTATTTTACTAAATCAATAGCTGTTAAGCTTTTGAATAAAAACCTGGAAATACTATGGGAACAAGTAGATATAGGTTGTTCTTATTAGTAGAAAATCACAATATTGTAAAGATGTAAGTTCTCTTTAATCTCTTTATTAATAAATTAATCTATAGGCCCAATGAATCCTGATTAAGGCATGAAGAGGATTTTACTTTCAAAATTTGACAAAAGGATTGGAAAGTCACCTGGGGTGAGAATGTGGAAAAATAGGACAATTTTGTAAAAAAATGGTAATAAAGAGAGGGTGGTGGTAGGAGATCTCATAATGTGTCATGAAGCTATTGTACAGTAATCAGAATGTTTGGTTTCAGGAAGATGAACAGAATGGAAACACTCTCCCCCCCCATCCTCAAATATACTAAATATCCCAAAGCACTTCCAATTTAATTTTGGGGAGGGAAGGATGGATTGGTTAATGAATGGGATAACTAACCAGTCATTTTTGAGAAAAACAATTATAAAGCTAGGTTTCCAGTTTTTCATTTCTTTCTCTAGATGAGTCTGAAGGTGATTTTTTTTAAAACACCAAAGTGAGATGGTGCCATTCCCTGGTTTGGAGCCCTGCAGTGGCTGGCTGCCTGTTTGCTTTAGAAGAGCGCCCCCATGCTGTATGGCGGAGGCCCTGTAGGGAGCCCTCCTTTCCTGGGTTTCTACTCTTGAGGATGCACGGATCTCCTCTATGTGCTCTGGGCTGTGCAAGCTCCTTCCTAAGCGGAGGCTGTTACCCAGAATGCACGCTCTTCCTCAGTTCTTTCCAAGGTGTTCTCCTTGTCATGAGACCTGGCTACTCCGACCGTCTCTCATACTCTCCTGCGTTATTTCCTCCATAGTTCTTGGCGTCCTCTGAAGTCATTTGTTCCTGCATTCACATTTTGTGCTGGGCGTATCACCCCTGTACTGGGATTGGAGCCCTTAGTGGACGGCTGTCTTGCCTGGTCCTGTTTGTGGCAGTAACCTGGTGCCTGTAACACCTGCTTGGAACAGAATAGATATGAGTCTCAAGGAATGATTTTAAGCCTGAAAAATGAAGGGAGAGATAAGTACCTTTCCAAGCTGCCAGGGAAAGGTGAAGAGCTTTATAGGAAGAGAATGATAAACCTGACTAGATTAAATGAATTAGCGTC
This sequence comes from Antilocapra americana, assembly GCA_007570785.1. NCBI lineage: Eukaryota > Metazoa > Chordata > Mammalia > Artiodactyla > Antilocapridae > Antilocapra > Antilocapra americana. Next base: position 8,008,542 of record ML664203.1, read on the forward strand.
GAGGACCCACATCGTTTCAGGCACTGATGGAGGCATTGGGGGTGCAATGGTGCACAAGACCTGAGAGGGTCCTGGCCTTATGGAGCTTATATTCTGGATGGGAAAGCAAAAAGAAGTAATTAAATGTACATTGTGATAAATGTGACTAGGAAAGCAGACAAGAAGCTGAGAAAGAAAATAGAAGAGGAGGGCATGCCTTTTGTTGGGGGATCATGTGAGTCTGCAAGAGAGGGGACATTTGGGTTGTGGCCTTGGAGGATGGGAGGAGGAAAGAACATTCCACAAGGAGAGGAAGCAAGGAATAAAGAACTGACATGGGAAAGAACCCAGGTATGCTTGGAGTGAAGGGGAGGATGTAGTGAGGCTGGAGGAACAGGCAACATCTACACCAGGAAGGTCAAGGCAAAACTGTGGAATTTATTCTAAGAATGATGAAAAACAACAGCTTTTAAGCAAAGAAGTAATGTGATCTGTCTTCAGTTTTAAAAAGATCACAGCTGTGGCAAGTGTAGAATTGGGAGAATCAGTTAGGAGGTTATTTTATACATTAAAAAAATCGATGGCAGAAAACATGATGAAGAAATAAAAAGTAACAATATATCAGGAAAAGGAAAGTTTATACCGTTTTACCTAAGGCTGCTTTTCTGAATTTATAAGAGGGTTATATAAAGTGATATGAAAAATAAAAGTTTAAAAAATAGGCAAGGGCTATATAAACAGGCAGTTAATAAGGAAACTCCTGCCTCATCTCTCTCTCTCTCTTTGTCACACACGTACACATGTACACACAGCCCTTCTTCTGAAGAAAACAACACTGCACAATAATTGCCAATCAGCATATGAAAAGACATTCACTGTTAGTCATAATAAAAGAGAATACAGATCAAAATAGTGACAAGATGCCATTTTTCACTTCTCAGACTGGCAAATATTAAGACGCTTTCTCTTTTCCAGGGTTGACTAGAGCTTTGGCAAAGGGACACTTTTACATCCAGTTAGAATGGGAGAAGAGTGTGTGAAGGGCTTACTAGTGTGACCTCTCTGAACTACAGTTTAACTTCATCTTCAAGACTTTAAATGCACATGGCATCTGGCCAGCAGTTTCGTGGCTGAGAACATACACTCTCGGGTGTATGGGGTGCTCATGGCAGCTCTGTTGGAATCCTCCACAAAACCACAAATGACCAGCAATAGGAGTCTGGTTAAGTCATTTCTGGCTTATCCATTAATGGAACAGTCTTTCCTCCTTATAAAAAGAACAAGTTGAATCTCTATACACTTCTCTGTAACCTTGTCCAAGGTGTACTGTTACATGTTAAAAAAAACAGCAAGGTGGAAAACACACACACACACATGCATAATGTTATATGCAGAAATCGTTTGCTGGAAGGGTCTATCAAACATACATCCACTGGGGCCGCTATGGGGGCATTTTTACTTTTCATTTTACACTGTATGGTGTTTTAGTTTTTCAAATCTACTTGATGAAGTATAACAAAAATTTGTTAAATTTTAAGTTGAGCAGACCTGTGTTAAAAACAGGAATCAAGTTAGCTGTCATCATTCCTGGCACAACAAAAAATAACCCTTAATAACAAGTAATAAAGATCATTAATAACCCCTTGCATTTGCAGGATTATATGCCATTTAACCTAATTTCTTCCAACATGACCTTATTTAATTCTCTGGGACAGTCACAGTGATCCCCATGTTACTGATCAGACACTGAGGCTGTTGTGGGAAGCTCAGAGTCCATGTCAGGTTCTCTAATTCCCTGGCCAGGGCTTTTTGGAAGCCATCAGTTGAAAAGGCAAATGTTCTTTTTCCCTGCCCATGCCAATTTGGGCAAATGTTATGCATTGTGAATCTCTTTCAGCTGACCCCATCATTTGTAGTGTGACCTTGGGTGAGTCACTTCCTCTCTGTGGACGAGCTCTGATGCATCTCCACGCTGTAGATATCTTTGATTTATGCCGAATGTCTTGCTGAGGTAATTGAATTTTCAGGATGGTGTATCATAACTCATTCCTAAAAGTTTGAAACACAAGTTCATGGACAGCATTTAAAGAATTGGGGTCCTGAGCAGCCCTGTAAATCACTCATCCTACGGTAGAGCGCATTTGTCGTACCCTTGGAATGACTGTTTGGGGGAGATGCTGCAGACGCTGGCCCAGCTTGCTCTATTTCCAGCTCAGGCCGTGCACTTTCATGCAGGCGGTTGCTTGCTTCCTTCCCTCCAAAAGCCACATGGCCCTTGTCTGGCTCCAGCACCAGCTCTAGCGCTGCTCTGACTCCATCTCCTTAGATGCATGTGTGTGTGCTCAGTCATTTCAGTCATGTCCGACTCTTTGCAACCCTATGGACTGTAGCCTGCCAGGCTCCTCTGTCCATGGGATTCTCCAGGCAAGAATACTGGAGTGGCTTGCCATGCCCTCCTCCAGGAGATCTTCCCCATGCAGGGAGTAAACCCACATCTCCTGCCTTGGCAGGTGAGTTCTTTACCACTGGCACCCCCTGGGAAGCCCATCTCCTTATGCATGTTAGTATTAATCTTCTCAGAGTAGTAGTCCTCACCATGTGACCTTTGAACCCAGAGCAGAATCTGAAACGTCCTGTATACTGGAGAAGTGCCTGGGAAGCAGATCATAAGCTAACCTTGGCTAATTGACTCAGCTTGTCCTGCTGTTTAAGACTTTGTGTCTTTGAGTTGTAGATTTTGTAGTTGAAGACTTCCAGAATCTTAGCATCAGGCTATGTAATTTGGGGGAAATGATAGAGTCTTAGAAACAGACACCCTTGATTTGAATCCCAACTGGATCCCAGTCTCCTGGTCAGTGCAGCCCTGCGTGGTCAGGACCCCCTCAGGGCTCACCAAGACAGTTCAGTGTGTTCTCATCCCATGGGGAGTACCTGTATCTCCACGCCCAATGGGTCTCCCCTAGAACTTCTGAAGCTGCTGCTCTGTGGTGTAGGGTAGGATGGAAATGCCATGAAACAAACATTTCCCTTCCCCTGCCCACAGTTCTCAACCAAAGACTCTTAACGTACTGTTGAACCACATGAAATCGTCATTTCTGTAGGTCAAACATGATTGGATAGTGGCAACCCGTCTCCCCTTGTAAGGCAGTGATTTCTTTTCTTTCTTTAAAAAAAAGATATTTATTTAGCTGCATTGGCTCTTGGTTGTGTCATGGGGTATTTTTCATTACAGTGCACAGACTCTCTAGCTGTGGTGCATGGCCTCCAGAGTGTGTAGACTTCAGTAGTTGTGGCACTCAGGCTCTCTAGATGTGACACACAAGCTCCATTGCACATCCGTGGACTTCAGTAGTTGTGGCATGTGGGCTTAGTTGCTCCACAGCAGACATGTGGGATCTTAGTTCCCCAGGCAGGGATCGAACCTGCATCGCCTGCATTGCAAGGTTGATTCTTAACCAGTGTACCACAAGGGAAATCTCTGATAGTGGTGGTTTTGTTGGTTGAAGTTTGATGCTTTTGAGCTGTGGTGTTGGAGAAGACTCTTGAGAGTCCCTTGGACTGCAAGGAGATCCAACCAGTCAATCCTAAAGAAAATCAACCCTGAATATTCGTTGGAAGGACTGATGCTGAGGCTGAAGCACCAGTACTTTGCCCACCTGATGGGAAGAGCTAACTCATTGGAAAGGACCCTAATGCTGGGAAAGATTGAAGGCAGGAGAAGAAGAGGACAGCAGAGGATGAGATAGTTGTATGGCATCACTGACTCAATGGACATGAAGTTGAGCAAGTTCCAGGAGATGGTAAAGGACAGGGAAGCCTGGTGTGCTGCAGTCCATGGTGTTGCAAAGAGCCAGACATGACTGAGCAGCTAAAACACAATAACAAAGTTCTGTAGCTCCCTTATCCCTTTAGTTGGGTTGTTAGTAGGAGCAGAAGGCTTACTCAATAGAATTTCCCTGTTGAATCCACCCAGTCAGCACTGTGTAGCTGGTTTAATAGTATACCATTTCTCACCTGTGCCCCTTTCTTATGTTACTTCCTCATTTCCCTACTGATATTTCCTAGGATCACCTCTCCAATCAGCTACATGTGTTTCAGTTTTGTCTCATGATCTGCTTCTGGGGCAACCCCAACCAAACCTGCTCAGGGCTTCCTTTTGGAGTATGGCTTCATTGTTGAGATCAAATGAGATAATGTACGTGAAGCATGGAATGCGCAGCAAGTGGGAATCAGTAGCAGCTGTTACTGCTTTCACATCTGATGTGTTCCTTTGAGAGGCATGGTAACTGAAGTCTGGAGAGGAGAGGGGGCTTTTTCAGTGCTGCTTCATGGCTTAGCATGGGCTCACTTTTGGCTACACCCAGGGTAGGTGATGCCAGAGGCAGACAGAACACTGGCTGGCTCCCTTCTCGCTTTCCTCAAGCCGTTGCACTATAGGATATGATGGGGCCACTGTCCAGGACTCACCTTTGTCCACATGGGCAGGGATGTACCCAGGTGCTCATACGCTTGTGCACAAATCTGGACTGTCCAGTGTGGGGGGCTGGCATTGGCACATTGTTAGGGTGGGGCTGCCCAGATCAGACCAAAGGAGGACTGGGCAGGGAATCAGGAGTAAGGGCCCCGTGCTCCCAAGACTCTACCTTGGTTGGACTGCTTGGTCCAAATGGCAGGAATCTTGGGTGGAAGCCTTGTCAAAATGTCAACTCCAAACAGACTGAGGGATAAGACAGATGAGCATTTTGGAGTGACTTCTGATTCAGCTGAAAGTTGGACTGGCATCTAGAGTGGAAAAAAACACTCCTCTCCTGCCCAGCTTTGGTTTAGGTGGGACAGGTGGGAAAAGGGACAAGGTGACAGATGGTGACCTCCTGAGAAACTCCTTGCAAAGGTGTCTGCCTTACTGTGTTGGATACAATTCTGGGTTTGGATTCTGGCCCTGGCTGTGTTACTAAGTCAGTGGCAAAACCCTAACACATCAAGTCAGTTTCCTCCTCTGTCAGGTGGGAATTCTAATGTGTCCCTCAGAAGAGTCCTGCAACTGTCTTTCAGGAAAGATGTCTCAGGCTGGTAGGAACTAAATTCATCCTATCAACACTCCTCACACGTCTTCCTTATTGCTGGGCAATGGCCAGGGCCATAATTCAAGTTCCATAATTCAAGCTTGGGTGTGGTCTGGACCAGGGCTATTGTCTAAGAGATAGCATTTTCCAAAGTTTGTTCTAGACAGCAGCATTTTTGTGAACCATATTCCTCACTAAAAGGGTTCTGTGGTGATTAGGTTATTTAGCATACCAGAAATGTTAACTCACTTTTAGGTCAGTATAGTATGATAGTGTATGCTCAGTTGTGTCCGACTCTTTGGTGACCCCATGGACTGTAGCCCACCAGTTTCCTCTGTCCATGGGATTTCCCAGGCAAGAATACTGGAGTGGGTTGCCATTTCCTCCTCCAGGGGATCTTTCCAATCCAGGGATTGAACCTACATCTCTTGCATCTCCTGCACTAGCAGGCAGGTTCTTTACCACTACTGCCACCATTAAAGCCAGTGTGAATTCATGAATATCATACCAAAGCTAAGTGTGAGGCACATGTGTGCAGAAGGGAATGATACACGAGCCTGGTCAGGAGGAGCTCAGCATCATTTTGGGAGACAGGCTGGTGAGCTCATTATTACCATAAATGTGCTAAGGATTAGAGCACAGGTGGGGAATATGGGGACTGGGGCTAGCATGGGGAAGAAGCAGTTTAGTGTGGATGGGCTTGGTCAGATGGTCTCACCCATGTCTGCTTTTCTAAGGTTGGATACATTTGTTTGGTGGCAAGATGACTCATAAGATTTTCACAGAAAGCACAACACCATATATAAGGCACCAAGGCTTAACGAAGCAGGGGGTGTTTGAGAAGCTGTATGACATTTGACAAGTTTAAATGAATGGATAGTTCCTGAGAGAAGAGGCATATCCCCTCATATGGCTCCACAGCTTCATCCTCTCCACATATTATTATGAAAAATAGTAACTGGATGTGTGGCTCTGTCGACCCTTTGGAAACACCATAATCAAATGTAGACAGCTACTTAGATTGTCTCTGTCACCAAGGAGAAGATGCTACAGAAATGTGACAGCTAGGAGACAGCCAGGCTGATGGAAGTAACAGGCACGGGGAATGCTGACAGTGATGTCTCCACTCATCACTTCAGTGTTGTGATGCTGGCAGGGATGGATTCACAAAGTGAACCCTCCAGAGCGGTGTCTTACAAGTTTGAGTCTGCATATGTTATCACCTGGGGATCTCATGGATTCCTGAGGTTGTGCATTTTTAACAAGCTCCTGGGTACTGTCCATGGTGCTGATCCTCAGACCTTACTGTAAGTAAGGGATATCTAGAGAAGGAGTTGGCAAACTATGGCCTGCTACTTATTTTTGTGAGTGAAGTTTTGTTGAAGCACAGACATAACCATCTATTTATATATTGTCTATGGCATGTTCACACTTCAGTTAAGTTCAGTTCAGTCGCTCAGTCGTGTCCGACTCTTTGTGACCTTATGAACTGCAGCACGCCAGGCCTCCCTGTCCATCACCAACTCCCGGAATTTACCCAAACCCATGTCCATTGAGTTGGTGATGCCATCCAGCCATCTCATCTTCCATCGTCCCCTTCTCCTCCTGCCCTCAATCCTTCCCAGCATCAGGGTTGCATGAGGTGGCCAAAGTATTAGAGTTTCAGCTTCAACATCAGTCCTTCCAATGAATACTCGGGACTGATCTCCTTTAGGATGGACTGGTTGGATCTCCTTGCAGTCCAAGGGACCCTCAAGAATCTTCTCCAGCACCACAGTTCAAAAGCAACAATTCTTCGGCACTCAGCCTTTTTCACTGTCCAACTCTCACATCCACACCTGACTACTGGAAAAACCATAGCCTTAACTAGATGGACCTTTGTTGGCAAAGTAATGTCTCTGCTTTTCAATATGATATCCAGGTTGGCCATAACTTTCCTTCCAAGGAGTTAGCATCTTTTGATTTCATGGCTGCAGTCACCATCTGCAGTGATTTTGGAGCCCCCCAAAATAAAGTTTGACACTGTTTCCACTGGTTCCCCATCTATTTCCCATGAAGTGATGGGACCAGATGCCATGATCTTAGTTTTCTTAATGTTGAGCCTTAAGCCAACTTTTTCACTCTCCTCTTTCACTTTCAGCAAGAGGCTTTTTAGTTCCTCTTCACTTTCTACCATAAGGGTGGTGTCATCTGCATATCTGAAGTTATTGATATTTCTCCCGGCAATCTTGATTCCAGCTTGTGTTTCTTCCAGCCCAGCATTTCTCATGATGTACTCTGCGTATAAGTTAAATAAACAGGGTGACAATATACAGCCTTGACATACTCCTTTTCCTATTTGGAACCAGTCTGTTGTTCCATGTCCAGTTCTAACTGTTGCTTCTTGACTTGCATACAGGTTTCTCAAGAGACAGGTCAGATGGTCTGATATTCCTATCTCTTTTAGAATTTTCCACAGTTTATTGTGATCCACACAGTCAAAGGCTTTGGCATAGTCAATAAAGCAGAAGTAGATGTTTTTCTGGAATGCTCTTGCTTTTTCAGTAATCCAGCGGATGTTGGCAATTTGAGCTCTGGTTCCTCTGCCTTTTCTAAAACCAGCTTGAACATCTGGAAGTTCACGGTTCATGTATTGCTGAAGCCTGGCTAGAGAATTTTGGGCATTACTTTACTAGTGTGTGGGATGAGTGCCCACTATGTGGGCAGAATTGAGTAATTGTGATAGAGACTATAAGACCTGAACAACCTAAAAGAATTACTATCTGGCCCTTTACAGAAAAGTTTGCTTACCTCTGCTCTAGAATAATGGTTCTTGGACTTGGCCATATGGTAGAAATACCTGGGGAAACTTTAAATATCCCAATGCCCAGGATGCACCAAAACAAACAAATTAAACCATACTCTCTGGAGGTGGTCTTCAGGTGTTAGTATTTTTAAATCTCTAGGCAATTCTAATATGCAACCAAGATTAAGAAACAATGCTGGAGATGTTGCCATGATCTGATTTGTATTTTGCCTGCAATTAAAAAACACATCATTAGGAGGCAGTGGCACTAGCTAGGGTATGCACAAGAGGCAGAACTATTAGTCAAAGCTACCTGGATAACTCCAACTGGCTCTTGCCACCAAGATCTTCTCGTATAATTGGAACTTGCAGTAAAAACTGAGAAACCACCCATAGGTATCAGCTGATAACCTGTCTTACTCAGCTAAGGCAAGCCTGTTGATCAATGGGCCTCAGAACTTGGCACAGGATTAACTGCTTTCAGACTTTAACAAATGACCCTGATGGAAATTGCTTTTTGCCTGGACCTTACCTTTTGCAGTCTTGGCTGTTCTCATCTGAATTTTGTCCTAGGTCCTTTGTCAGGATTTCCATTCCATATGTGGTATATCCTATGACTTAAAGCATACCAATCATATGTATAACTGGGCTTCTCTGGTGGCTCAGATGGTAAAGAATCTGCCTACAATGTGTGAGACCAGGGTTTGATTCCTGGGTTGGGAAGATCTGCTGGGGAAGGGAAAGGCAACTTAGTCCAGTATTCTTGCCTAGAGAATTCCATGGGCAGAGGAGCCTGGTGGGCTACAGTCCACGGGGTGGCAAAGAGTTGGACACAACTGAGTCACTAACACTTTCACTTTTCAAGTATAAATCTGCATGGCGTCTGCGTGGCTTTTAACAACTTATAAAGGACTTTCACATCTATTATTTCATTTGTATCTTCACAAAACCCTTTGTGTGGGGTTTATTTCCAATTTTTAGGTAAGGCCACTGAAGTTCATAGAGTGGAAGTGACATTTTATAGAACCAGTGAGTAGTAGAGGTGCGACTCTTACCAAATCTGTCCCTGAACCAGTGGTGGCAAGGGTTAACATCCTCCTAATAGGAGAAAGAGCTCACTTTGGGCTAACATTGCCTCTTACTGCCCCCCTTCTCTCCCCGATGCAGCTCAGTTTCTCCTGCTTCACTTCCTGTGTCTCTCTTCCAACTCCTTTCAAATGAATAAAAGATTTTACAGCTTCTTTATAAATACTCTGCAGGTTTCAATCCAGCCTTTTTGTAGATTCAAACAAAATCCCCAAAGGGGTTTGGTTCCCTCTTCTTTTTCCTTTCTGCTCAACCCGTTTGAACCATATTAAATCTCATGCATCAGAACCTGCATTGAACGCAGGTACCTAGTAATTGACTCACAGATGTAAGTTTGGCCACTGGCGCTTGTGCTGTCACTTGAGACCACCGTGGGTCATGGGGAAGACAAATAACCTCCAAGTTGAATTCAGTTTCATTTCCTCTGCCCCAGTGAAACTTTTTCACCTGTCAGCCTCACAGTCCTTGAGAACAAAGAACAAGCCTCCTTGACTCTGACCTGGGTGGGCTGCAGCATTTGGAAGCTACTGAGAGATGGATGTTGGGCTACTTCAGACTGGCCTTTTGCCCTGGGACATGGTTGTTGATTGGATTCCAGCATCCCAATTGGTTTTCTGTCTTAAAGTCCTTACCTTTCACTTCGGGGAATGAAGTGTCCAAACCACAAAGGCAAAAGGAGAGGAGAGGTCCAAATGCTTGTAGCTGAATTTGTGCTTCATCTCCTACCTCATACTATCAGAGAATCAATTTCTGATGTGCTCCTCCGAACAGAGAAAATGCTTAACAAAGCGATACCTGTTTAAATGTCCAATGGGAAACATCAGTTTTAGAATGGACAATAAATATAAGTGAAGAATATTCAATGTTTATCAACCTTTGGAGATTTACTACACTCAAGTGAGTGGGTCAATTGGGATGATGGAGGTTCTGAGATATCCCAAATGTCCTGGGGCAGAACTAATTTTATGTCATTTTAGACTTTAGAAGTCTTCATTAAGTGTACTACAGTGAAACTTGATTTCATTTTTATGTTTTGTCTTTAGAGACTGATGTACTTCAAACCATAAGGAAACAAAATAATTTGTTAGTGGTGGGTTGGGGAAATGTGGGTAATTAGAGAACTCTAATGGGATGGTGTGAAAGCTCAAATCAGTCAGTGGTCACATTAAATTAGGGGGTTTGGTCACAAATCATGGATGCCATGGACACACTTAAACTAGTTTAAGTGAAAAATAGTCTTTATTGGAAGGCGCTCATAGTGTTAAAGGACAAGATGAGAAATCAGGCTGTGGAAAACTGGGGCAAGTCCATGAAACCCAGGAATGAGAAATGGATCTTCAGATGCCACCAAAACTATCACTTTATATGTCATTTCTGTCTTCAACTCTGTTCTTTCCTTGTAAATTCCATTCATACCTACAGGGTCACCTGCCGCTTCCAGACATATCTCAAAACTTCACCAGTGAGAGGAAAAGGGATCTTCTCTCTTGTATCATTTAATGCTTTCCGAGTCTGATTGGTCAGATTAGGATTATATGTCCAAGACCTGGACCAATCATTATGGCAGAGAGGTAGGGCTGGAAAGATAATAGCTCCTACTCAGAACAGAAGGCAGGGCTGTAGGGAGAAGAGTGACTCCTAGAAGGTTTGGCCTTGGGAGAAGTCATTGAGAAGCTCTAATTTCTCTCTGCACATTTATGACTTGGGAAGAGAATGCAGAAAACTATAGAGACCATTTATGGTGATTTATATATGTGATGATTAGGGCCTGGCAACCCGCTCCAGTGTTCTTACCTGGAGAAACCCATGGACAGAGGAGCCTGGTGGGCTATAGTCCATAGGCTGCAAAAAGTCAGACACTACTGAAGCGACTTAACACTCATGCATATATGTGATAGGATCTCATCCAACTAGGTTTTTTAGTTAAAAAATATGAATATTAACCATCATATTGGTTAAGACCTTGGTAGAGTCATTTCCCTACTTTCAGCTTCCATTTCTGTGTTTATTGTATGATATTGATGAAACCTTTTAAGCCTGATTCTTTGCCTCAGAGTTTGCTTCTGCTTCATTTGAACCCAAACTAAAGACCCTTTGGAAAGAGGACAAGACGCATTCTGGCCAACTCAGCTTCCTCTGATTAACGGGGGGAGGGAGGCACTGGGGAGCCATGTAAATGACATTTCATTTTGTATGATGAGTAGCAAACATCATCAGATGAGGTAACGAGAAAGGGAAGCTACTTCTAATAACTAATGCTGTTGAGTTAAAGATGGATGACTTTGAAAATTAGTCTTGAGTTTGAGTGAGGGGCCTGAGGAAGATGGGGGCGGACTGGATTTGCCCTGTTCCTTATTTGGTGAAATCCAGAGGCTTCGCTATCCCCTAATGGAGTAAACAGAACCTGCTCTGTTCATCTTTCAAGGGCAAGAAGTGTATTTTCCACTTCTTTTTTAATCCCCTCATTGCAAAACTGCATCTTTTCAGGTTTGTAATTGTTAAGATTCTGGAGGAAGAAAAGTGCCCTGATTCTTTTAAGAACAAAGAGGGCCCTTCAATGAGGAACACTTTCTCTGGTTGGAAAAGTGCACAGGGAAATCAGAAGGCGTGTGATTAAGAGTTTTTTGTCTTCAGTTTGTGACTTCGGGAGGAAGGGAAGCAGAGAGCCTCCTGGGATGCAGGAAAGGGTTTAACACTTTTCTTGAAGTTCCTGGGGAGCGGATGCTGAGAGATCTTCAATAGGGAATCAGCACGGATTCCATCATTCACCCTCCCTTTCCTCCTCTCATTCCTCCTCCCCCGCTGGGGCAAAGGTCAAGTTCTAAACCTGGGCACCAGGTAGGTCCTTGTGCCCTTTTCTAGCCTTTCCCCCATGGCATTTCGTGGCTGGCCTGCCCTCTGCCATGGTTCGTGCTGTTCCCTGTGCCTGAGATGCCTTTTGTCACTTTGCTTCCTTCGCTAAGGCCTATATACTCAGCACACCAGAATTCAGATGTTTTCTGGACACATCCTGGTGTATATAAATCATCTCTCACGTCTCTGCTTGGACAGGCTCTCCGTACACCTCTCTTACTCCCTGTCACTCTGCATAATGATTTGTTTAATCACCCAGCTCCATTGTTGGGTTGTGACTCGCTGCGGGGGTCACCATGTCAGACTCATTCTGATCCAGCAGAGGGGCCACAGTGCCTGGCCAACGATGGACACCTGGTATAGGTTTGTGAAAAATAATTGGATGTCCTTCAACTTTACTTTTTCATGTTCACATGTTCCGACTCTTCACCTCAACCTTAAATACCTAGGGAGTAGATGTAATTTATTTCAGATTCTCTTTCTAATCATTGTGGCTCTCCAGCTCTCTCACAGCCCCACTGCCAGCCTGGACAGGTTCTCGTGTGTGATAAGTGGCCACTGGATAAGAGAAGGGATGACATTCACTCTTCCAGCTTCGGAACTCAGCGTGGTATCTTCTGTCTCACATGGAGACGCTGTCAGAGGCTATTTTTACCATCCTGTCATCCTTAGAAAGCTGGGTCCTTGATCCAGATCATTTCTGAGTCAGAAGGGATATAGTCTTCAGATCCCTGTGCTCAGAGTGAATCCCTGGCAGAGCCTCCTGCTTCGGGAGACGTGACAGGTGTTCCTGCGGCACACCTCACACACCTGTGGGTGACGAAAGGCAATCTAACACCTGTCCAGGCCTCTGCTGGGGCTCTCCAAGTGGGCTGATGGGATGGCAGATCCTGTGTTAAGAGAAGGGCTGGAGTCCACCCATGTGATAGTATCAAAGCTCCTTCGGCAATGGGCCCTGCCCGCTCCTTGGTTGCTATTCACAGGGCAGCCCCTGCTGGTCGGACTCTGAAGTCAGATTCCTCTGGAAAAAACACACCTTCTCTGTGGTTCTTCACAGGCTGCGTGGTGTAGGGCAGTGCTCGAGGGCGTGGGGGCAGGCAGTTGCTTCCTGAGTCTGTCCATGGTGAGCCCTGGAATCCGAGGTGCAATTATCAGCATGGTCTCCTAGATCTTGGCATCTAAGTTGTGCAGAGGTACCCGAGAGTTTGTGAAGCTTGCAAAATGATTCACTGAGAAAGACAACCCAAAATATGAACTAACATTGGATTTACCAAGTAATACTGCCGTGGCTCTTCTACTTTCAAGTAAAATATCGTATAGTATGGATACAATGCTAACCTCTTATCTCTTTCCTTCTGGGAAGTGGTCAGAATCCTCTGAGCCAGACCAGACAGAGCTTTCAGTATTTCAGCCCTGGGGATGGAGGCCTGGAAACACAGGACAGTGGAGTGGCATCTTGTGCTCTGTTAACTAATGCAAATTCAATGAGAGAGAGAAGGAAAAATAGAAAGATCAAGACAGGGATAGAGATGAGGGAGGGAGGGAGGGAGAGGGGGAGGAATTAGCAGTTTGCCCTGTCTAGTGGTTATGCCTGCCGTTCTCAGTGAGCCCTCGTCCAGTGACCCTGAGTCTGGTCTGCCGTTGGTCTGGTGCCTGTGAGCCTCTTCCAGGTTGAGCCCCTGGCTGTGATCTCACTTTCTACAGAGGTGTGCTTCTTACATCCAGCCCTCTTTATTACCTGATGCCCATTACTGAATCCATTATACTGAGAAACATCTTTTACTGAGCAGGGCTGTATGTACCAAATGAGCCAAACTGTAGTTCATGGACAATTTAAGTGATCCTCTGGGGACAGTTTTAATAGCATTTTTTGCCTTATGTGCTGAACTAAAGACCCCAATTTCTGGGTCAGATGTAACTCCACTAAAAGGATAACAGTAATGATGAATACAACATAAACAATCATAATAGCCATCCTTTACTGTACTTACTCAGCCCAGCCATGAGGATAGGTACTTTCCATGGACTGTCTTCATTTTATCTTGACCACAATCCTGTATATCAGATATGATGGTGTTTTGATGCAACCTCTTTAATTGAGGTATACATTTCCTAGAGTATATTTTGGTGACTTTTTCACATGTATACACTCATGTTACCAGCACCCTAATCAAGATGGAGCATTCCCATCCAACAGCAAGTTCTCTCATGCCCCGTGCCCCCTATTATGCTATTATGCTGCCTTCTAAGACCATAGCTTATGACCTTAAGTGCTAGGACTTCATATAAATGGATAAATATAGTGTATACTTTTTAGTATTTGGTTTCTTTCTTGCAACATAATGTTTTTAACATTCATGTGAATATATATATACACACACATATATATTTTATATAAACATATGTGGGGTTATATCCTGATAACCACCCCCCCCGTCATAAGCTGAGAATATTCTAAGTTGAAAATGCATTGAATACACCTAACCTACCAAATGTCTTAGCTTAGCCTAGTCTACCTTACTTCAGATGTACTCCCAGCACTTACACTAGCCTACAGTGGGGCAAAATCATCTAACACAAAGCCTGTTGTGTAATAAAGTGTTGAAAATCTCATGTAATTTATTGAATACTGTACTGGAAGTGAAAAACAGAATGGCTGTCTGAGTACAGAATTGTTATAAGTGTGTGGGTTGTTTTCTGTCATGATTGCATGGCTGACTGGGGGCTGGGAGCTCGCTGCCATAGCCCAGCATCTCTAGAGAGTATCATACTACATATATCTAGCCCAAGAAAAGGTCAAAATTCCGGGTACAGTTTCCAATGATTGGATATTGCTTTCATGCCATTGTAAAGTCAAAAAATCTTTATGTGGAACCATGTAAGTTGGGGACCTTTTGTATATAGTAGACATGGTTGTCTGGAGGGCAAGGTAAGTTAAATAAGGTCACATAGCTGGCCAGTGGCACAGTGTGGATTTGAGCCGAGCTCCATCCTACCCCACAGGCTCTTAGCCTCTGTGTCTGTGTGGGGAGGGTCATAGCTGCTCCAGTTTTCTAGTGCCGGAATGAAGCCTACACAGAAGTAGATAACATACAAACTGAATCAAGCACGTGATACAGGATGTGATAAATGTACCCAAAGAGCCCCTTTCCGGCCAGTTGTCTGAAAATGGACCAAACCTTGGAGATTCGGGCATTTTCCAGCACAGGAGGCTAGGCTGTCACTAAAGCCAGAGTCTCTATCCCTTTATTCTGAGTCTTGATTCTTGAATTTAACAGAAGAGGTGTTACTTTGATGTTCGAATCGTGCCTTTGATCAAAAGCTTGCTGGCTCCCTCGTGTCTCTTAGAACAAGACAGTAGTTCTATTGTGCTGGCTGTGTTGTAACATTTTGGACAGCAGAAATGACATTTACATGAAACAGCCATCCTTGGAATGCATGAGATAAGACACTTTCAACAGCTCCTGGAAGGAGAGTCTCCAGCGTTGACTTTAAATCAAACAGAAGTAATAGCGTGTCATCCTGTTCCCCCATCTCTACCTGGTGTTAATTAAGATCCTGATAACAAGACTCAGAAAACATCCAGATGAGGGAGACCAAAGCACCGCTTAAAAATGTTCAGATGAAAGTACAGTTCAGCAGGATTAAAAACAAAAATACCCTCCCTCCCTCCAACAGTCTTCATTCTTCTGTGGCTTCTACTGGATGAGATGATTAACAAGCAAAGGTAATTTCTAAGGCTCCTAGACCCTGCTCACCGCCCCCCTCCTTGGAGTTTCTGAACTGAACCATTTGAAATAATTGAACAATTACTTTGTGCAGTGTTATCAAAGTTTATTAAATTGTTCCCATTCACTTTGTCCAATTACCAAATTTGGCTGATTGGTGTATTGCAATGCAGAGTGGTGAAGGTATTCCCGGGGTGGAACCTCGTTACTCTTGAACAGAGGCTGCAAATTTCCTGTAGTTCAAAGCCTTTCCTCTTAGAGATTAGGAAGCGGAGGCTCAGAGAATGAACTGAGGTTCACGGAAGTTAGAGACAGGGCAGGGCTGGGCCCCTTGCTCTCCAGAAACCCCATCTATCTGCAGAGCTCTAAATGGGCAAACCCTGTGTTGTCCCACCACAGTCAGAGCATGCTTCCACATTCCTGCACGTCTCAATTAGTTCCAATTTAGACATGACATCAAGCGTGCACTTAAAATGCAAATCCATTCAGACAGGACAGGAAATAATAAAGGCGGATTATCCCAGCACAATTCAATAGCTCCAGGATCTTGGAACTGTGAAGGGACATACTAAATGGTCCTAAATGGAACAGTGTTCTTTCTTGGGGGCTAAAAATCTAACCTCCAACACTTTGCATCTCTATCCTTGTCTCAGATTCTCCTTCCTAGACCTCATTTGGACCTTGCTTTTATTTTTAAACTTTTATTATGGAAAGTAACCAACACACGCAAAAGTGAAAGAGTTGTATACAGCAGATCACTTCAGTAGTGACCCACATATGACTCATCCTGATCTGGCTCTGTTGTCTCCTGCTTCCCCACTCCCTGGACGATTTTCAAGCAAATCACAGGCATTGCAGCATTTTGTCTGTGCATTCTTCATTTGGTCATTCAGTGTGGACCTTACTTTATTATTTTTTTTAAGTCACTATATTTTATGTCAGTGAAATGTGTGCTCTATGAAAATTTAAAATAATGAAATGTTATGCAGTCATTAAAATAATAATTTTTACATGGGAAATTATCCTTCATAGTTTAAGATAATTAAAATCCCAATGAAATGAATGTTCCATTCTGTAACACACACACACACACACACACACACACACAGTCAGAAAGGATGTATATTAGATTAGATTGTAGTTTCTTCTTCTTTTTTTTTTTGCTTATTTCGCCCCTGTTTTTTTTTCTTTTCCCCCCCAAGAAACACATCATTTGTGTAACAAAAAAGGGCCTGAGAGTTTAAAGTCAGTTTCACAAAGACAGTATGAGAGATGGGAAAAGGCATACTGGGTTCTACTACTTGATTGTAGGGCAATATACCAGGGAAGATGAAATGACCCTTAATGTGTGTGTGTGTGTGTGTGTGTGTGTGTGTGTGTGTGTGTGTGTGT
>ML664203.1:8025437-8045830 GCA_007570785.1 Antilocapra americana
TGTGTGTGTGTGTGTGTGTGTGTGTGTGTGTGTGTGTGTGTGTGTGTTGGTTGCAGGGGCTCCTTAGTCAAACTCAGTTAATAACATGAGTGAAGGTGATTAAGATTTTTCAATTCAATTCATGTTTTACAAAGCACTCACTCTGGCCCACACATTATGTTACTTGTTGGGATCACAATTATGAAACTAAAAAAGGAACAAGCATATTGTAGACTCTTATTACTCCAAGCCTGGTCCAGGGACCAGCATCACCTAGGAGCTTGTTAGAGATTCAGATTCTCAGGCCCCTGCCCCAGACTTACTGAATCAGAATCTGTTTGTGAAAAACTCCAAGGCGGGATTTGGATGCACATGAAAGTCTAAGAAGCGCTGGGCTATAGTGAGGCTTCCTTGACTGGTGGGACTGCGTCTCATGGGTTTCTGCCTCAGCTTCACTCAGAGCCTGTTGAGAGGAGGGGATGGTGGGGATGGTCAGGGCTGTAACCTGGCACTTGTGGGTTCCTGGTGTACCTGTGTTGACCAGGTGAATGAGTGACCGTCCTTACACACTGTTTCTGTCCCTACCCACAGCCTTTCTGACTCACCACTGCCAAGGAAGATCATCAGACATCTTGGCCAGGCATTTGAGGCCCAGGACAGAAAGGCCTTTGCAATCAATTTCTTTGTTCTTAAACTTCCATCCATCCTCTCATCACCATGCTTAGGAACTCAGACAACATTGGTTTACATTTAAAGCTCAGATGCCATGCCATCTCCCCCAGGAAGCCTTCCAGGGATACACTGCCAGCAGGATCTCTCCCTTCTCCATACTTTGGCAGGGCTTACCATCAGTGCCAACCACTGGTCCTTTATGCACGTTCTGCTATAAATAATCTTAAATTCCCAAAGCCTCAGTCTCTTCACCTGTAAAATAGAAATCATAGTTTCTTCCTTAGGGGAGCCTTGAGGATAAATTGAGAAGTATCTATATAGCACTTAAGATGATGTCTACCTAGTATATTCTAGGAATTCAGTTCATAAGTATCAGAAAAACATTGAACTTCATGATAATTATGAGGCAAGTATCAATACTGTTACTTTCTTTACTTTACAGACGAGGAGACAGAGACATAGAGAGGTTGATTGACTTGCCTGAGGTCACCACAGCAAGTGAAGGGAGAAACAGAGGTAAGCTTAGGCATCTAGTTGTCTACCTAACTCAGATGTATGTACTCTTGTTTTTTTGTGTGTATGATAAGAACACAACATGAGATCTACTCGTATTAAGGGTACACTACAGTATCGTTAACTACAGGCACAGTGTTGTATGGCAGATCTCTAGATGTTATTTGTCTTGCTTAACTGAAGCCTTATACCTGTTGAATAGCAACTCCCCATTTGCCTCTCCTCCAGCCTCTGGAAATGCTGACTCTGCTCTCTGCTTCTCTGGTTTGACTACTTTAGATGCCTCATATAAGTGGCATTGTACAATATTTGTCCTTTTGCGGCTGACTTACTTCACTTAGCACAACCTCAAGTTTTGTTCATGTTGTCTCATATGGTAGGATCTCCTCATTTTTGAAGGCTGAATAGTATTCCATTGTGTTCGTTTAGAAATTGGAACACTGGTTGTTGGGAATGTAAAATGGTGCAGCTGCTATGACAAACAGTATGGAGGTTCTTCAAAAAATTAAAAATAGAACTCTGTATGATCCAGCAAGCCCACTTCTGGCTCTTTGTCCAGAAGAATAGAAATCAGTACCTCATAGATACAGTTGCACTCCTAAGTTAATTGCAGTATTGTTCACAATAGCCAAGATGTAGAAACAGTCTAACTTTCTATCAGTGGATGAAGGAATGAACACGTTCTTAATTGCCTGCTTTTGGTGGTTACATCAACAGGGCAGTAAAGGCGGTTACTTCTGTCCCTCTGTCCCTGCCTCCCAGTGTCTAGCCCAGTATATGGTTGCATAAATTGATGCATGTTGGTTGCATATTTCTTCTATCAGCAAGCTAACCTTGAGGAGCTCCAGTATGGCTGGAAAAAGCACCCTCTTCATCCCCACTGACCAGCTCAGATGGCTTGGGACAAAGACATCCAGGTGTTCTTGTGAGGTGGTGTGGCCTTCTCCACGGCCTTTTCCAGCAGCAGGCAGATGGTCTCCATATCTCACTGCCCACCCGTAGCATGAGTGGTTCTTCCTAGTCGTCAGACTGAGTTAGCTTACAGAAGTCAGGAAAGAGTCCTGTATTTGAAGTTAGGAGACCTGGGTTAGAGCTCCTTGATTTAGATGTTGTATGAATGTCATTAAAACTCTGTGAGCCTCGTTACTTTGTGTATAAGATGGTGCTGTGATAGCAACATCACCAGGTTATTCTGAGAGTTGTACAAGAGCATGGAGAAAAGGACTCTTTAGGCTACTGGTGTTCAAAGCATAAACCAATAGAAGGACAGTCTGTAGGCGGTCATTGAATGTAGCATTGTGTGATCGATCTTTTGCTTGAAATTAGACCCCAAATAGAGTTTTAATTACTAATCTCCATAGTTATTTTAAATAATTACATAATATTCTCAAGCTTATGTATCCCAATCACCTGGACCATTTCTGTTAGAAAATAATATATTGAACTTCCTTAAGTATCTCTGTTTTTTTTCACTTATAACTTAGGATAAATTCCTAGGAGAGTGATTAGTGGGGAGTGGGCAGGCAGGATGTTCTGATTCTTTGAGTGTATTTTCACATTTCTCTCTTATAACAGAAATCTTACCTTAACTTCACTAGTGTTGGGTTTTCACTGTATTTTTTAAAATAAAAAAAATGCATATCTTTGTTTTTTTTTTTTTTAAACAAAAACCCAGTGTGGTTGTCCCCCATTTACCTGAGTATCTTTTACAAACTCATAGTATTGCACTTATCACATCAAATGGTAAACAACTTATTTTTCAGTCTTTCTCCCAGCCCTCCACCCCACCCAGATGTGAGCCATAGGAAGTCAATCTATACTCCCCTTAAACAGCTGGAACATAGTAAGTTTACAGTCATTGTTTGTTGAAATGACCGTAAATCTCTTCCATCTTGCTGAACACCTAGGCCATCTTATAATGTGTTGAAATAAAAGTTAAGATTAGCTTTGCCCTGGGATGGTGAGTGTTGAATTAGAACCAAGGCTCTGTTGGACTTTGAAGTTATAGGAAATGGAATCTCAGGTTTACTGAAAGCATAGCAGCCTTCCTAGGAGAGGGTGGGCAAAGCCTCTCAGTCGGATGTTTTGCAGAGGAAATTTGGGTCCATATCCCAGTAAACTGATTACAGATAAGACAGTTCCCAGCAAAGGCTGATGCAGGCTGGGGGTCTTGGCAATACACATACCACGGGATTTAATCAGATGCAGTCCCTGGGCTAAAGAGACAATGGCTGAGAAGACAACCTGGATATTATTGCAGTGAGGGAGGCTGTTTCAAAGGAGGGTTTTTAGAAACTTATTTTAAGCTGAAAGCCAGCTAGAGATAAGAGCTGGGCTGATGAGGAGGCTGTGTGTAAAGAGTGTTTGTGCTGCGGTTTCTGGAGGGACGGTGGGGGCACTTGAGAGGCTGGTGGGAGGATGAGTGATGCTAGTCAGGGCTCTGTTGGAGGATACTTTGAAATAACAAAGAAGAGAAAACAAAGCTGGGGAAGGCTGGCTGCCAGGTCCCGGGAAGCATGAGGCAAGTGGGTGATGAGGAAGGAGGGCACAAGTGGGGTATCTTCTGTGGGCTTGGGAAGTGGGGTACAGCCCTCTGCTGAAGGCAACACCTCTGAGGTCACACTGAGGGGTGCACAGCGGGGACAGGCAGCCTGTAGGAGGCGCCATCCATCTGTCTCAGCTACTCACCCTCCACCCTGGCCCATCCAGCCCTCCAAGCTTTAGACCCTCTGTGTGCCAGCCTGACTTTTTGCCAAAATCTCTTCAGTGGTTACCCCACTCCAGTACTCTTGCCTAGAAACTCCCATGGATGGGTGAGCCTGGTGGGCTGCCGTCCATGGGGTCGCACAGAGTCGAACACGACTGAAGCGACTTAGCAGCAGCAGCAGCAGCAGCTTCCATGGCTGCCTCACCTCCTTCTCTCTTTCCTACACTCCATCTTTCTAGCTACTGCCCAGAGTGTGTGACCTTTCAAAGGAATTCCCCATTTCTCCACTGAAACACGTCAAATCCTTCCCCCTCACTTCCATGGAATCTCTTGAGTGTGACCTCCCAGGCCTCCCAGGGCTGTTCCACAGGGACCTTCATTTTCTCATCTCGGTCATGGCACACCCCACCCCAGGCTTCCTTCCTTTGAGGTTCCTCGGAGGGTTTTCTGTTCTCGGATCTATATGCTTTTGTATAAGTGATCCTGTTACCCCGGAATTCCCGCCCTTGTTCTTTTACCTGGAAAATGTCCCCTCATCGTTCAAGGCCCAGTTCAAACCCACCTGGCGACCCCCCCACCCCACCCGGCTTTACAGACACTTCCTTGTTCCCATTTTAACATGAACAGAAATAGTTACGGTAAAGGAATGAAGATCTCACTACCCAATGGGATAAAAGGTGGAAAGAAAAAGACAGGGAAAAAAAAAGGACACAGACACAGAGCGTCTATTCTTTGCTGGGCAGTTCGCCGAGCTGGTCGCATTTGGGCATTTCCAAGACACTAAGAAGTCAAAGAAACTGTGGGTCCAGGTAATGAAATCCCTCACTTGAGGTCACCCAGCTGGCATGAGGCTGGACTCCAGGGCCCGTGGACATTGGGCAGTGTCCTCAGTAGCCCTGAAATTGTGGTCTGGAGGCCCTGCTTTCTCCCCCAGGGAGGATGGCAGTGGGGAAAATAAGCCTAGACCTCAGTTCCAGACTCTGACACTCACCTGGTCCTTTCAGCCTCAGTCTCCTCATCTGGGAAATGGGTATTTGGGCAAAATGACACTTAAGGCTTTCCTCCCTCACATCTGTAGTTGATGATCAGAGTGGCAGGATGTGGTTAAAAATAGCCTAAATAGTATTGGAGGTCTGGGCCTCACTCTCCTAGTTCCTTTTCCTGTGACTTTCTGACTTCCTATTGCCCATCGTACAATAGGAACAGAGGAGCTTGTCGTGCTGCCGTCCATGGGGTCACAAAGAGTCAGACATGACTGAGTGACTAACAACATCTTATAACAGGGCACTCAATTGAGATGTCCGTCAGGGTACTTTTTTTTCCCCCACCAAATATATGGGGTTTCCAGGCAACCAAAGGCCTCAGAAATCCTTGAGCTCACCCACCTGGTTTCTTCAAGTCTACATAAAAGCAGTTGGGATGGTCAGTTATTTCCTTCCTCAGTTAGTCTCTTCTACTCGGAAATATGGGAAGACAGCTTAATGTGGAAACATACCCTACCATGGGGATGAAAAGGCTTTTGTTTCTGTCCCGACTCTACTACAAGCTCTCTGTGACCGCGGGTTAACTACAGGTTAACTACCTTCGCTCTCCAAGCCTTAGTTCCATTTCCAGTGAAGAGGAAGTAGATAGTTTCAGCAAAACCATTATTGGATTTTGAATGGCAGGTAGTACTTGTCCTGCTGCACAACCAAACACAAATAAGCCTTGTAAAGAAGAGAGACCCAGGAGGGTCTAGGCTCCAGGAGTCATCTGGGATCTGCCCACCCCTGGTTCTTTCACAGCCTCTGAGGAGCTCTCCTCCTCAGACTTAGCGCACGTTGGACACCATGTGTTGAGGGGGCCTGAGCCCACACGGGTGTGAGAACTGGGTATAAACTTGGGTACAGAGAACCCCTTCCTCCTCCCCAAGGATTCAAGAGACCATAAATGTGCACCTGGGGCAGAAAGAGAAGCAACCACTTAGACAACATTCCTCTTCTTTCTTTTTTTATTTTGACTGCACTGTGCAGCCTGTGAAATCTTAGTTCCTTGTCCAGTAACCGAGCCTGTGGCCCCTGCAGTAGAAGCATGGAGTCTTAACCACTGGACTGCCAGGGAAGTCCCCATTCCTCTTCTTCCCCATTCTACATGTTCTCTTCTTTATGTTCAACACAGTTCTTGTCACTCATCCTGCAAATATTTATTCAGCTCACGCTATGCGTCCTGAGCACCGTTTTAGGATGAGGGGCTGCAGCAGAGAACAGAACAGACGGAGATCCCTGCTGTGTGGAGCTTAGTTGCTGGTGGGAGAGACAGAAGAGAAGCCAGCAGATGGATCTAGAAGGCTGTGGGTGGTGATAAGCACTGTGGAGAACAGTCTTATCAGGAAAGGGCAGCAGAGGTAACTATGGAAGCTCTTCTGAGAGGTGGCCGGGCAGGTGGGGTGAGGAGAGTGAAGTGAGGAAGCGAGCTGGCAGATACCTGGGAGGAAAGTCTATCTCCCTCTGCTTCTGAGCGTCAGGTCTCTTGTCCCACATGTTCAAGAAGGTTTTAGGTTTGGAGGCTGTGTCTTCTGTGTCACTCCAATATTTTCTCTAGTAGCTAAAGGCAGTATGGTGGGGTGGGTGAGGTGAGGGGAATGAAGTGAGAGAGTGAGGCTGTCTTGTATCTCTCTCTCCAGTCTGATCCCTCAGTTTCTGTTTCTTTGAGGACTGTGGTCCACCTAAGAGACAGGTATTCTCAGTTTGCTTGAGGCAGTGGCCATGTCAGTCTGGGCTGAAGCAGATTCTCCTTTGAACAGGAACATGGACGCCATGACACCTTCTGAGGGACACCATCTTACTTCCCCTAGAGAACAGTCTTGCAGAACTTGATGGCTGATCTTTTCATGCTCCTTGTTATGAAAGCTTCAAAGTGACTTGCAGCATTAACTCATTAATGATCATTAAATGTTTGTGGAGAGTCAGTGCCTGACAAGGGCTTTCCTGAGGGCTCAGATGGTAAAGAATCTGCCTGCAGTGCAGGAGACCAAGATTCAATCTCTGGTTCAGGAAGATCCCCTGAAGAAAGAAATGACAACCCACTCCAGTATTCTTGCCTGGAGAATCCGCATGGGTGGAGGAGCCTGGCAGGCTACAGTCTGATGGGTCTCAAAGAGTTGGACATGACTGAATGACTAACACTAGCAATCTGGCAATGCCTGACAAAATGACCATGGTGGAATGACTGAAACACGAGACTCTGACACATGAACTTCTCATCTGCACACCTGTTTGCTGGTGGGGGGACACCCCACATCATGACAGGAATGCTCATCAGGAGAGAAGGCAATTCGAGTGGCAGGTATTTGGCCCTCATGTTTGTCAGTGATTCATGAAGTGATTATCAACATCCAGAACCACTTCATGAATCAAGTAGGAGCTGGAAAAAGATTTAGCCACAATGAGCTCATTTCCATAGAAATAGGACCAGACCCACTGGTGGGTCAAATAGTTGTACTGCCTTAGACTTCATAGCCCCCCGTCCTGCCACCTCCTCATTTCTGACAGGCTCATTTCAGGCCTCATTATGCTTTGTCGCTTTGTGCTCTAACCAAGAACTGCCACATCCAGGAACATCACAGATGGTGGATTCAGAGTCCTTTGTTCAGCTTGGAAGTGGACATCTCTTGGGGCTGGTTAGGAGCTGAATTGTGTCCCCTCCTATACACCAGCCATGAGTCAAAGTCTGAACCCTTAGTACCTGAGACCATGACAGTGTTTGGAGATAGGGCCTTCAAAGAGGGGGTTAAGATAAAACAGGGTCACAGGGGTGGGCCCTAATCCAATAGGTTGATATTTTGGCCTCTTGATGAGAAAAGCCAACTCATTGGAAAAGACCCTGATTCTGGAAGATTGAGGGCAGGAGGAGAAGGGGGTGACAGAAGATGAGATGGTTGGATGGCATTACCAACTCAATGGACATGAGTTTGAACAAACTCCTGGAGATAGTGAAGGACAGGGAAGCCTGGCGTGTGGCAGTCCATGGGGTCCCAAAGAGTCATATGTGACTGAGAGACTGAACAAACAAACAAAATCTGATGGGAATGCTGTCTGTAAAAGAAGAGGAGATTAGGACACAGACACACGAAGAAGGAGGCCATATGAAGACACGGGACGAAAATGGCCATCTTCAAGTCAGAGAGGTTTCAGAAGAATCCATCTCTACCAACAATGAGTTGATTTCATATTACTAGCCTCCAGAACTGTGGGGAAATACATTTCTGTTGTTTGAGCTGCTCTGTCTGCAGTACTTTGTTATGGTGGCCCTGGCCAATTAATACTCAGTTCTTGAGTGCAAATTCTCTTGGGAACCTTTGGGGCATTCAGACTTAATTGACAGGGTTGCATTGGCAAGTCTCCTTCTCTGGAGCTATTTAATTTCTTCTCCCAGAGGCTCACTACCTTTCTTTCCACATCCCTAGAACTGGCTGTCCATTGATACTGATACTTAGGAGGAAAGCCCATTTGGACACCTCAGGCTGATGGGGCTTTATTTTACTACTGGGCCAGTTGCCCTATTGTCTTAGCTTGGTTCTTCCTAAAAGCAGATCCTAATAAAGAGGTGGGTACACAAGGCTTATCTGTGATGTAATCCCAGCAAGCATTGCAAGGGAGTGGGGAGGCCAGACAGGGAAGAGAGAAAGCTAATAGTCAGGGTATACAGTGGAAACAGTGGCAGAGTTTATTTTTTTGGGCTCCAAAATCACTGCAGATGGTGATTGCAGCCTTGAAATTGAAAAACGCTTACTCTTTGGAAGGAAAGTTATGACCAGCCTAGATAGCATATTGAAAAGCAGAGATATTACTTTGCCAACAAAGGTCTGTCTAGTCAAGGCTATAGTTTTTCCAGTAGTCATGCATGGATGTGAGAGTTGGACTATAAAGAAAGCTGAGAGCTGAAGAATTGATGCTTTTGAACTATGGTGTTGGAGAAGACTCTTGAGAGTCCTTTGGACTGCAAGGAGATCCAACCAGCCCATCCTAAAGGAGATCAGTCCTCGGTGTTCATTGGAAGGACTGATGTTGAAGCTGAAACTCCAATACTTTGGCCACCTGATGTGAAGAGGTGAATCATTTGAAAATACCCTGATGCTGGGAAGGATTGAAGGTGGGAGGAGAAGGGGATGACAGAGGATGAGGTGGTTGGATGGCATCACCGACTCAATGGACATGAGTTTAAGTAAACTCCAGGAGTTGGTGATGGACAGGTAGGCCTGGCGTGCTGCAGTCCGTGGGGTTGGAAAGATTCAGACATGACTGAGTGACTGAACTGACTGCCTGCCTGCTGGTAATTGGGTTCATTCTCACTGGGGGCCCTCTGAAGAGTGTGCGGGACAACACCGAGGATTGTCTCATCAAGGAGCAAGGGAGCTGAAGCATTTATCTTGCACCAACATGGTACCAGCTCTTGCTCCTGATTGGTTGAAGGTCTTGTCTGTAACTCTCCAGCACTCTGGCTTATTTTTCACATGGGCCGACTGTGCTTCTGTAACCAGCAAAAACCTGATGTAGGGAGATGTCGCCATGTGTAGGAATGTTGGCAGTGACCCCTAGTGGGTGCAGAGGGGCTCTGGAGCAGCCCACAGGGCCAGCCACACCAAACAAGCCCTTCTTCCTCTCCAGACCTCCCCTTCTGTGGGTTCCTGCATGTTCTGTACCTCGCCCACTCAGATGCAAAGCAGCATCTCTGGCTGAACTTTAAGCTCCTTTCCAAGAGGCATTTGCTAGATTAACACCCAGCATGTGTTTCCATGGCGGTACTTCAGTAGCACCACTTCTGTTCTCCTGGACTCCCCACTCACCTCAATGAAAGGCAGGATCTTGCAGAAACCATAATGAAAAGATTCCTCTGCCAGCTTCCCTTTCTGTTGAAAGGATGGCTCCATCTCCCAGATCTTTGCACCCGTTACTTCAGAAGACCCCAGGTGTGCCAGCGGCTTGGCAGTGGGGAGGTGAAATATTTCTGGAGTGATCGCTAGCAATTCTTATGTAGCTTCATTTGAAAGTGGCACCTTTCTAGGTTCTCTTCTGCTGGCCCTTTTAAAGGAAATTGTGATATAATTTCAAGATGGTTCAGTAAGTGTTTAGATATGACCTGTAAACATCCAAGCTTGAGGACTGGAGGGGAAGTGTCCCAAATGCCATTTGTGGAGGTCCACAGGGTGTGACAAGTGTAGAATGAAGGGAACTGGGTGGCAGGGTGAGGTGGGGAGCTTGATGAACCACAGTGAGATGACCGGGTGGACATTGGGTACCATTCATGGAGCTGGAGAAGTCAGGGAGAGGGGCTGGCTCTGGGGCGAGGATGAGGAGTTCAACTTTGACCCAGTTGAGTGCGGATGTCAGGAAGAAGCAGGCTCGATGGATGGGATCCAGCACACCTGCCCATCTTCCTGTGCCCTGCCTGCCTAGGCCCTGCCCGAATTTCCTTTCTTTGTATTATGGTTTCACTTCCTTCAGATTCTGGCATCAAATCCAGCATCTTGCCTTGCCCTGATGTTTCTGCCTGGTTCCCAGTGAGGCTGGATGATACGTGAAAGGAACATCTCATCTGAAATGAGGCAAAGCTGGACTTCAATTTCCATGTAATCACTGAAGATCTCGAGCCCGGAGCAGCCACTGGCCTCCAGTTTCCTCTTCTCTCCAGGGTGTCTGCTCAGCAGGCCCCCTGCAGAGAGGTGCACCCTGACACCCCACCTAAAACAAGGCCTGTCCCATCAGTCTCTGACTCTTACCTTGCTTAGTTTTCTTCAGACCTGTTATTGCCACCTGATGCTTAAATGTTTGTATTTACTTGTTTATTGTGTGTATGTGTCTCCTGAGGTTACAGGCCCGATGATGATGGGAACACACGTGAACATTGTCTAGTACTGTCTGTTGCAGTACTGCTCAGTGGACAGAGCTTCCTGGCACATAGTATGCTCTCAAGCAGTATTTGTTGAATGAGTGAGTAAAATCAATCAACCTCTCAAGACTGTGGATATGAAAAGGCCAAGTGTGTGTCAGAAGCAATAGATGACAGACGTCCCTGGTGGTGTAGCGACTGGGACTCTGCCCTCCCCATGCAGGGAGCCCGGGTTCAATCCCTGGTCAGGAAACTAGATCCCACATGCTGCAAGGATAAGTTCACACACCACAGCCAAAGATCCCACAGGATGCAATGAAGCTTGAGGATCCCATGTGCTGCCACTAAGACCTAATGCAGATAGATAAATAAACAATAATGTTTTAAAAAATTACGGAAGAATTACTCAACTCTAGGGCTCAAGGAGCCATCTTACCTGGAAAAAAATAAAACAGATCCCCTTCTAGCTCTTGTCTGGAACAGAAAAGGCCTGCATGAAACACATACCAAGCATTCATTTGATCTGCTGGACTTACTGTCCCAGCATGTCTAAGGTAATATTTCATTGGATTTCACTGTGTGTTTGAAAGCAAAACAATTCACGTTTGAAAATCTCATTACTAGCATCTTCCCTCCAAATCCATTAACGGCGTGAGTGTTTCTGGCAACCGAGATCACCTCGGATTATAGTATGAAATGCAGCTCTGGGGAAAACTGTATGTTTCAAGATGTTTGTACCATTCAATTGTCAAATATTCACACGGTTATGATTCTCAAAGAAAGCACACAATGTAGGGAAATTGGTAACAAAATAAAAGCTCCGGGATGTATTGAGAGAAGGCAGCCAAAGGATTCCTCCCTGACATAGCTAATCCCAGGGACGGGAAATTAAAAACCACGCCTGAATATCAATGCCTTGCCCTGAGGATGGCTGGCTTTCTTTCAGCGAGATTCCAGGTCTCAGCCCACATAACAGTTTCAGACTTCTTCACCACAGCTTTGGGTCTCTTGCACCACCCTTTCCCCATCTCAGAGACAAGAGACTCCTCTTCTCTCATCCAGACTCGCTTCATCAGCTAAATCTGGCTGGATTCCCCAGTCCACGTGGCCATCCCTGACTTGGCGATCTTTGGTGACATAATTAGATGACATCATTGGATGACACCAGTAGAGCTGGAAAGGTTCTGTAAGATTGAAAATGAAGGTTCTTCCCTGGGGGTCCAGTGGCTAAAACTCTGTGATCTCAGTGCAGGGGGTCCAGGTTCAATATCTGGTCTGGGAACTAGACCCTACATGCCACAACTAGTAGATCTTGAATGTTGAAATGAAGATGAAAGACCCTGAGTGCTGCTCCTAAACAAATAAATATTTTTTAAAAAGATTGAAAATGAACAAATTGAAGGTTGGAGTTCTGTAGTCAAACAAATTTGGAAGTTACAGCATTTGATACCTTCTTCTTGGAGCTTCCCAATTCACCCAGGCATGTTTAAGCCTCTGAGATGTCCCATAGTCAGAGACCTGCTTATGTTTATTTAACTAAGAATTGTCCCAAATTAACTGGCTCTTCAGGCTTTAATTTGACCACATGAAGCAATCACATTCTATGGAAAACTAGTGTACAAACTGAAACACCTTCAACAGATGAGGCAAAAAACTACAGGAAAGCTATCAGAGTGCCTGATCACTTGGCTAGTCAATGGCAGAGGTAGGAAGGACTGGTCACTGGGGACCTCGACACCCAGTTCAGGGCTCCTCTTCTGCCCTTTAATTCACTTCAGCAAAATTCCTCTTGTTCCCATCTCATCCCATCACAACCCATCCCATCTACTCTGTGAATATTTCTTGAGCACCTGTCATGGCCAGGTGCTGTTCTAGGTGCTGGAATACACTGGTGAATGAGACAGACATAAGACTGGGTTGTCCAGAAACCCACTTTGCCCTCAGGGAATTAAGTCTAATTTGGAGCTTCTCATCATTTTATTCCCATCTTTTCTCCCTCTTTTTTCTCTCTCCCTCCCCTCTTTCCTCCCTGTCTCCCTCATTCCAGATCATGCTTCACTCTTAACAAGATAAATGGCCCTCAAACTCAACTTAAATTACATCACTCCCTGGGTGAGGACCTTAATTGATTCCTTGTTGTCTTTCAGAACAGGTTTAGCCTGTGGGGCCCAGAGCTCCGCTGAAGCAGGGCCTGTGCTGGTCTCTCTCACTCTGCTGAGCAGAAACCCTGCATCATAGTAGGTGCTCAGTTCATACCTGTTCCATGACTGATGGCTGAACACTTGTCAGTTCTGCAAGACATCCTGGGACCTTGTACTCTTAACTCCTTTGCTCAGCCTGAAAAAACCCTCCATCCATGGCAGGTATTGGCCCTGATGGGGTTTCCATACAACCCTAGATTCCTTTCTTTGTGATTCTCCTTGAATTGATTCTCCAGAAAGCAGAAGCAAGCATTCAGTCCCTCCTAGTTGATTAAAATCTCACACCCAGCTCAGTTTCTTACCTCTTTTATAAAGACTTCCCTGAAGTCCTTCCTTTCTCCCTCCCTTCCTCTCTTCTTCCCTTTCCTACTCTTCATCAGGCATTATGCTTAGTCCTATGAATATAAATAGGAATCATCAGTTACTTATGTCTTTGAGAACTTCATGGTCCAGAGGAGAAGACAGGCAAGTGACTAATTATAATGCAGTATAATTTTGCCATAACAGAGGCACTCACAAGCTGCCAGAGGGGTCTCTAAATGGAGAGTCAACTCATGGGGGGTCAGGAAAGGCCTGTAGAAGAAGGAGATGTACAAACTGATCCTTGTAGCAAAATATGACATAAGACAGGAGGAAAATTGCTGGGCTTGGTGGAGAGGAAGAGAGTATCAGACGTAAGAGCTGCAAACCAGGAATATGACACCTAAATTTGCCAGCAGAGGCTGGGGACCTAATCATCTCTAAATGTTATTTGGGGTCAAACCTCAAATCACATCCCAGTTTTGTGATTACCTCTTCTTAGACAAATTATTTAGTTTCAGTTCATCATTTATGAGGTCAGACTCTTCTTAGCACAGAGATGGAGACAAAGTAGGTGCTCAATAAATATATGTTGAACAAATGAATGAATATTTCCCAAGCATATTGCTGAAAGTATTTGAAGTGATGAAATTGCCAGTCATGTCTTAGTTATCTCTCTCTCTCTATTTTCCCCCCCAAGGGCTGTACGGAGAGGACAGGACATACTCAAAGACTTGAGAGGAGCTGTTCCTTCCAAAGAACATCCTCCAGCTTTCATTAGCTCCAGCCTTGACCTTTCTATTTAAATGTAGATGATAATCTAAATGGAGCCTATTGTTCACCTCTTCCACCCCTGCATTTTTCTGAGTAAAATGTATTCCATGCAGCCACAAAAGTGTTGGCAGTGACCCTTTTAAAAATTGCCAGGTGATCAGATTTTTACTAAATCTGACTTTTTCTTCCTTCATTCTCCTGACCTCCTGCCCTGCGTTAAAACAAAATCTTTCTGTGTCTCCATCCCCCGTCAGTGTCTGGCGGCTCCCTGCTCCGCTGTCGTTTTCTCCTCTAATGAGCTGCTCCACTGAGCTCGGCTGCCCCTGCCACCCCTGAAGAAGAATCACATTTTAGGGGTTCCCTTTGCCTCAGCAGAAATTGGAGGAGGGCACAGGTGGCAGAGGAACAATTGGCATTTATCAAGTAAATAGCTGTGCCAGTCACTGCATCTGGGGCCTCTTAGTCCACATCCCGTTTAATCCTAACAGTGACCGTGGTGGTTGTAGGGATTCAGAGTTCAGGCTTCGCCCTGACCCATTAAATCAGTACCTCAGGGATAGGGTCTGGACATCGGTATTTTTGAAAAGTTTAAATTACTGCCTTACACCAGGTTGCTTCTCAGAAAGCATGTTTTGGAGACTTGTAGGAGCCATCAATATAAATACCAGTTTGAGGATGAAAGGGTACTTGGAGTGAGGCCATTGGTTGCAGTCATAACTTTGTTCTCAGGCAAGAACAAATAGGTTCTTTGGGGAATAATCTAGTCAATCAAAAATACTCTTTCAGCCTCCCCCCCCCTCCCCCCACAAACATAAGGGAACCTGAAGTGCTAACAGCGATAATACCCAGGGGACATATCACAAAGTAACACAGGATGGAAGTCTAGCTTGAATAGCTTCCCCGTATAATGAGTGGAGTATTCATATCGCACACAGCCTAAGAATTGTGTTCATGGTGCCCAAATCTTAAGATCTGCTCTTAAGATCCACCACTGCAGAGGATCACAAACAGAAAATTCAGTCCAGGAAGATAAGGTGTGTATTTTGCAGATTCCACACTAAAAAGTTTAACAATTTCCTTTATTGAGATGAACAGATCTTCTCACAAGAAGTAATTGGCTGATTGTATATCCTTTTGCATGTGAGACCTGGACAACGTTGATATTGTTTCAGAATAATTTCCCTAAGCTACATGTACCTGATGTTTCCACTGATTCCTTGCTGGGAGGATTTGGTACTAGAAATGTACAGCAGTGATGTTGGCTATTATTGTAGTCTGTTTGATGCATATTTGTTAACATAAATCAGATACTAAGCTATTTTAATTCTTTCTATATTGTGGATTCAGTCATTTCCTGTCATTATGTTATTGGTAAAGGAATCCCTCCAGATTTGTAAAGATGTATATTGAAGACTAGTAAGCTTAGTTGAATGCATGTCCAAGTTCTCTAACCCTGGATGGGAAGAGTAGGCAAGCAGTGTCATTTTACAGACTATAGGAGAAATATATTTAAATTCTTTTGGGGAGAGCACCTAAAATAAGTATATCCCAATCCTGTACCCTTTAGGATAGAAAAAAATGGTGTGTTAAAGTCCATAATCAAATCACAGTAGAATTAACTACAGACATACAAACACAAAAATACAGATTCAAATTATTCTTGTTATGGTTTAGTCACTAAGCCATATCCAATTCTTTGCGACCCCATGGACTGACTGCAGCCTGTCAGGCTCCTTTGTCCATGGGATTTCCTAGGCAAGAATACTAGAGTGGGTTGCCATTTCCTTCTTCGTGACCCAGGAATTGAACCTACATCTCCTGCATTGGCAGGCAGGGTCTTTACTACTGAGCCAATAGGGAAGCCCAAAGATACAAACGGACCCTGGAAAAATGCAAAAAAAAAAAAAATCCTTTATTTATTCTTGGAATCATTTCAACTGTATAATAGAGTAATTAAGAGCATGGACACTGAAGCTAGGCTTCAAGGGTTTAAATCCAAGCTCTGCTACTTATTACCTGTGTCACCTTGTGCAAGTTACTTAATATCTCTTTGCTGCATATTTCTCTTCCTTGAAATGGCATTGACAACAGTACCTACAATGAGAAAGCTGCTATAAAGATTAAATCTGTTAATGTTTATAAAACATGTAGAGAGAACAAGATAGTGGAGGAGTAGGTGGATGTGGAGTACATCTCTTTCCACAGGTACATTAGTAATACACCTTCAGACACAGAAGTGCATGCAGAACACCAGCTGAGAATGAACAGGAGTACCTGACCAGAGGAAAAGAAAATATAGAACCATGCAAAATTCGGTAGGAGGAAGGAACAGGGGGAAAACAGGAGTGTTAATAA
Organism: Antilocapra americana; assembly: GCA_007570785.1. Taxonomy (NCBI): domain Eukaryota; kingdom Metazoa; phylum Chordata; class Mammalia; order Artiodactyla; family Antilocapridae; genus Antilocapra; species Antilocapra americana. The sequence goes on from ML664203.1 coordinate 8,041,806, forward strand.
GACTGGATCTTCCCTTGGTGGGTGGGGGAACTGAAGCAGGGGTCTGATTCCCCACTGGGGTACTTGTCTGAGTCAGAGGAGAAACATTTAACACTGAGACTGAAACAGCTGATCTGTGGTAGCCTAAATGGAATGAAAATCAGACAGTCCTTGATGCAGCCATACATACCCCAGACAGGGATGTGAGTCCCCTGGAAGGCACAGCAGCTGGGAGCTGGAGTTTGGGGAGTGTGGAGTGATCCCAGGGTGAGGGCTGCTGTTGACTGTGGAAAGATGTATCAGGGGGAGGTGAGGGAGGAGACTGGCAGGAAATGCCTGTGGAGGGAAGCCAGGCAGCCATGGAAGCAAGGTGATATTACTGAGTCATGCATAGCGGGTGGAGCCATCACCATAGCCTTTCTTTCCCCACACGCCAGCATTGACAGCTCAACACTAGAGAGCCTGGCCCATCAAATGCCTGACGCACTGGACTACAGAGCAGGACCCCACCCAGGGTGCCTCTTCAAGTACCTGACTGTCCGATCTACAGAGAAGGACCCCAGGCAAGGGAACCCTCCAAGTGCCTGAATGGGTGGAGCTATGGAGAAAGACTGGCCAAAGAGACCTTCTGACTGCCAGCCACAAGAGGCTTGAAAAAAGACTCTGATAGGGCCATAACTCCTGCGGCAGAGGCAGTCCGTGTTCCTGCATGCTTGGCACCGCCAGGGTCCCCACAAGCCTACCAGCTGCGCCACCTTCACGCTCAGCTCTCACTGGGGCAGAGCTGCCACAGGCCAAAAAAATCTTGCACCTATGCATGCAGGGTCGCTTCAGTAGTGTCTAACTCTTTGTGACCCTGCAGACTGTGGCCTGCCAGGCTTCTCTGTCAGGGAGGGGGGTTCTCCAGGCCAGAATACTGGAGCGTATTGGCCAATACTGGTTGCCAACCCCTTCTAGAGCACTGTATTTCCTGCTGCCCTAGCTGCCCACTCCCCTGAGTACCTGGTGCTGCCAGAACCCCTGCAACCTAAGCATCTGTACAACCTCCACACCTGACCCTCACAGAGGCAAACCCAAGTCCACCAGGGCAGTCTCAGGAACAAACCCCAGTGGATGACCCACATGCAGAGGTGGAAATAAAACCACAATTGAAACCCAGGGGCAGGGTGGCCAAGAAAGAAGACCCAAAACCTTCCCACCAGCTGTACAAGCTGCAGATTAAATACACACAATCAGCTAGGCAGATGCTGTATCTATGGAATATATAAAAGGACTTTGAGAGCACCCACAAAAGAAAACGTACTACTTCTGATAGCTGTGGGCATTGGAGGTGAGAACACATAGGAGTAGGACCAGATTAGAAGGTGAGCAGCCCCCACAGCAGGTCCAGAGGTCAGCACAGTGTTGGAAGGCATCTTAGGGAGATGAGGTGGACTGTGACTCCCAGGGAGGGAAAGGACTCTGACAGCAGTGACTCAAGAAAAACATTTATTATTCTCATGTTTTGACTTGTTCTGTAGATTCTTTTCTTCTTTTATTTTCTTTTTGAGCTTTTTTTTTTTCTTCTCAGTAACATTTTTTATTGTTGTTATAAACCTCTGCCTCTGTGTTGGGCTTTTGCAGTTCTGTGGAGTTTTCCTTTTTTTTTTTTCTCTCTCTCTTTTTAATTTTAAATTTTAAAACCTATTATTATTTTTTTCTATATTTATTCCTTTGTTTGCTTTTCTTACTGTTCTTTTCCCCTTGCAGTTACTCTTTTAGTTCAGTTCAGTCACTCAGTCATGTCCGACTTGTTGCGACCCCATGAATCACAGCACACCAGGCCTCCCTGTCCATCACCAACTCCCAGAGTCTACCCAAACGCATGTCCATTGAGTTGATGATGCCATCCAATCATCTCATCCTCTGTCATCCCCTTCTCCTCCCACCCTCAATCTTTACCAGCATCAGGGTCTTCTCAAATGGGTCAGCTCTTCGCATCAGGTGGCCAAAGTATTGGAGTTTCAGCTTCAACATCAGTCCTTCCAATGAACACCCAGGACTGATCTCCTTTAGGATGGACTGGCTGGATCTCCTTGCAGTCCAAGGGACTCTCAAGAGTCTTCTCCAACACCACACTTCAAAAGCATCAATTCTTTGGCACTCAGCTTTCTTTATAGTCCAACTCTGCCATCCATATATGACCACTGGAAAAACCATAGCCTTGACTAGACGGACCTTTGTTGGCAAAGTGATGTCTCTGCTTTTAAATATGCTGTCTAGGTTGGTCATAATTTTCTTTCCAAGGAGTAAGCGTCTTTTAATTTAATGGCTGCAATCACCATCTGCAGTGATTTTGGAGTCCAAAAAAATAAAGTCTGACACTTTTCCCACTATTTCCCCATCTATTTGCCATGAAGTGATGGGACTAGATGCCATGATCTTAGTTTTCTGAATATTGAGCCTTAAGCCAACTTTTTCACTCTCCTCTTTCACCTTCTTCAAGAGGCTTTTTAGTTCCTCTTCACTTTCTGCCATAAGGGTGGTGTCATCTGCATATCTGAGGTTATTGATATTTCTCCTGGAGATCTTGATTCCAGCTTGTGCTTCTTCCAGCCCAGCGTTTCTCATGATGTACTCTGCATATAAGTTAAATAAGCAGGGTGACAATAAAACCCTTCAAAAAACGGGCAGGAAGGAACCTACCTCAACATGGTAAAGGTCATATATGATGAGCCTACAGCAAACATTATTTTCAGTGATGAAAAATGGAAAGTATTCTCCTTAAGATCAGGAATAAGACCAGGGTGTCCACTTTCACCACTATTATTCAACATAGTTCTGGAAGTCCTAGCTATAGCAATCAGAGAAGAAAAAGAAATAAAAGGGATACAGATAAGAAAAGAAGTAAAGCTGTTACTGGTTGCAGATGACATGATACTGTACACAGAAAACCCTAAATATAGTATCAGAAAATTACTAGAACTAATCAGTGAATTTAGCAAAGTTGCAGGATACAAAATCAATACACAGAAATCCCTTGTATTTCTATATACTACCAATGAAAAATCTGCAAGAGAAATTAAGGAATCAATACCATTCACCATTGCAACAAAAAGAATTAAGTATCTAGGAATAAACTTACCTAGGGAGACAAAAGAACTGTATACAGAAAATTAGAAGACACTAATGAAAGACATCAAGGACAACATAAACAGATGGATATATATTCCATGTTCCTGGGTAGGAAGAATCCATAGTATGAAAGTGACTATACTACAAAATGCAATCTACAGATTCAATGTGATCCCTATCAAATTGCCAATGGCATTTTTCATAGTACTAGAACAAAATATTTCACAATTCATATGGAAACAAAAGACCCCAAATAGCCAAAGCAGTCTTGAGAAAGAAGAATGGAGCTGGAGGAACCAAGCTACCTGTCTTCAGGTTATAGTAGAAAGTTACAGTCCTGAAGACAGTATGGCAGTGGCACAGAACAGAAATATATACCAATGGAACAAAATAGAAAGCCCCAAAATAAAGCTATGAACCTATGGGTACCTTATTTTTGACAAAGGCAAGAATATACAATGGGGCTAAGACAGCCTCTTCAATAAATGGTGCTGGGAAAACTGGACAGCTACATGTGAAAGAATGAAATTAGAACACTTCCTAACACTATAGACTAAGATAAACTCAAAATGGATTAAATACCTAAATGTAAGACCAGAAACTATAAAACTCTTAGAGGAAAACATGGGCAGAACACTCAATGACATAAATCAAAGCAAGATCCTCTATGACTCACCTCCTAGAGTAACAGAAATAAAAACAAAAGTATCCAATCAGCCAGTCTTTGTCTTTTGGTTGGGGCATTCAACCCGTTTACATTTAAGGTAATTATTGATAAGTATGATCCTGTTGCCATTTATTTTATTGTTTTGGGTTCGAGATTATATACCCCATCCGTGTTTCCTATCTAGGAAAGATCCTTTAGCATTCGGTGGAGGACTGGTTTGGTGTTGCTGAATTCTCTCAGTTTCTGCTTGTCTGAAAAGCTTTTG
>ML664203.1:8050830-8124680 GCA_007570785.1 Antilocapra americana
CAATGGAGAAAAGACAACCTCTTTAACAAGTGGTGCTGGGAAAACTGGACAGCCACTTATAAAAGAATGAAACTAGAACACTTTCTAACACCATACACAAAGATAAACTCAAAATGGATCAAAGATCTAAGCATAAGACCAGAAACTATAAAACTCCTAGAGGATAACATAGGCAAAACACTCTCTGCCATAACCCAAAGCGGGATACTCCATGACCCACCTCCCAGAATATTGGAAATAAAAGCACGAATAAACAAATGGGACCTAATTAAAATTAAAAGCTTCTGCACAACAAAGGAAACTATAAGCAAGGTGAAAAGACAGCCTTCAGAATGGGAGAAAATAATAGCCAATGAAGCAACGGACAATTAATCTCAAAAATATACAAGAAACTCCTGCAGCTCCATTCTAGAAAAATAAACGACCCAATCAAAAAGTGGGCCAAAGAACTTAACAGACATTTCTCCAAAGAAGACATACAAATGGCTAACAAACACATGAAAAGATGCCCAACATCACTCAGTATCAGAGAAATGCAAATCAAAACCACAGTGAGGTATCACTTTACACCAGTCAGAATGTCTGCAATCCAAAAATCTACAAGCAATAAATGCTGGAGAGGATGTGGAGAAAAGGGAACTCTCTTACACTGTTGGTGGGAATGCAAACTAGTACAGCCACTATGGAAAACAGTGTGGAGTTTCCTTAAAAAACTGCAAATAGACCTGCCATATGACCCAGCAATCCCACTGCTGGGCATATACACTGAGGAAACCAGAATTGAAAGAGCCACGTGTACCCCAATGTTCATCGCCGCATTGTTTACAATAGCCAGGACATGGAAGCAACCTAGATGCCCATCAACTGACGAATGGATAAGAAAGCTGTGGTACATATACACAATGGAATATTACTCAGCATTAAAAAAAAATTCATTTGAATCAGTTCTACTCAGGTGGATGAAACTGGAGCCCATTATCCAGAGTGAAGTAACCCAGAAGGAAAAACAACAATACAGTATATTAACGCATATATATGGAATTTAGACAGACGGTATTGAGAACCCAGCATGCGAGACAGCAAAAGGAACGCAGATGTATATAACAGACTCGTGGACTCTGTGGATGAGGGCAAGGGTGGGATGATATGGGAGAATGGCATTGAAACATGTTAATTATCATATGTGTAATGAATCGCCAGCCCAGGGTTGATACTCGGGGCTGGTGCACCGAGATTTCCTGGGGGGACGGAGGAGGAAGGGAGGAGGGAGGGGGGTTCTGGAGGGGGAGCATATGTAAACCCATGGTGATATCATGTCTTTGTATGGCAAAACTAATAAAAAAAATGTAAAAAGAAAAACACAATGAACTCCCAGCAGCATTTGTCAAATTTTTATGTGTGCATGAATCACAGGGATTCTGCAGAAATGCAGACTCTGATTCAGCAGGTTTGGGGTGGAGCCTGAGATTCTGTATTTCTGACAAGGTCCCAGGTAACACTGATGCTGCTGGCTCATGGCCACACTTGGGTTACTGAGGGGTCTACATCCTCTAGCTTGATGGATAAGGGAAGGGTTTGGGTATGACACATCTCCTCTATTTAACTTGCTCAGTTCCCCAACAGCTGTTGAAGGTAAACTCTTAGAATCAACTTCTTATAGTTTCTAGGAGAAAATTTCTCCTTAAGCCCACTAATGCTCTTGCTTGTTACCCTAGGACCCAGTCACTTCTAATCAGCAGTGCCATTCAGTCATCTGGCTTCGCTTTGAATAAGAGAGCAGTGAGGGGTGCAGATTCAAATCTCACTCATGACAGAGCATCTTAGGGACCAGTCAGTGTCTCCCCTTGTGAATGTGGGCATCTCCATGTAAGTGTCTCAGAGGTTACCATGCAAAAATGGTTTGTCTCATCTTGGATTTGAGCCACCTCAGCAATCACTCTTTTTGTGATCCTCCAAGTTCATGGAAGGGGGATGGAGGAAAGATGAGACCACCCCCACAGTACTGAGAAAAATGGCTTGCTCCCAGCAGTCACACTAACATTCTGGATATTTGTTTTTTGAATATGTGTTCTATGCACTTGTGTGCGCCTGTGCTAAGTTGCTTCAGTCGTGTCCAACTTTTTGCCACCCTATGGACTGTAGCCCACCGGGCTCCTATATCCATGGGATTTTCCAGGGATGAATACTCGAGTGGGTTGCCAGGCCCTTCTCCAGGGAATCTTCTCCACCCGGGGATTGAACTTGGGTCTTCTGTATTGCAGGCAGATTCTTTCCTGTGCCATTATATTTTCTCAGGCTCTTGTTTTAATATATGCTCCCCCCCATCTTCTTCTTTAAAAGAATGTTAGCTCCTTATTGTTTAATTGACATATAATTAATAGTCAGTGAAATGCACAGATCTTCATAGCACAGTGTAATGAGTTTTTGCAAATGAATGTTGCCATGTAACTCACATCTCTGTCAAGACACAGAACATTTCCCTCCCCTAAAAAAAAATAAAAATAAAAAAACATTCTCCCTGCTCCTTCCAGTCCATCTTTCCCCCGGCTCTGAGGAAAACACTGCTCTGATTTCTTTCAACAGAGATTAATTTTGCTTGTTCTGGAACTCCATATAAATCTAATTGTGCAGGATGTATTCTTTTGTATTTGGCTTTGTTCAGCATCATGTCTCTGAGGTTCATTTGCATTGTTGTATGTATCAGTAATTCATTCCTCTTTATTGCTGGGTTAACTTCTGTCCTATGATCATAACTCCATTGTTTATCCCCTCACTTGTTGAAGGACATTTGGGTCATTTCTAGTTTTGGTCTATTATGAACAAAGCTGATGTGGATATTCTTGTTCAACTCTTATTGTGCACATTTTCATTTCTCTTGAGTAAATACAGGCAGACCTCTTTTTATTGCACTTAGCTCGATTGTGCTTCGCAGACACTGAGTTTTTTACAATAGGTTTGTGACAACCCTTTATCAAGCAAGTCTATTTGGCACCATTTTCCCAAAGCACCTGCTCACTTTATGTCTCTGTGTCACCTTTTTGAAATTCTTGAAATATTTTAAAGTTTTTCATAATTATCTTATTTGTGCTGTGATCAGTAATCTTTGATGTTACTGTTGCAAAAAGAAGATGGACATGCTAAAGTACTTTTTAGCAATAAAGTATTTTAAAATTAAGGTAGGTACATTATTTTTTTAGACATAATGGTGCAATGTGCTTAATCGCTCAGTTGTACCCGACTCTTTGCAACCCCATGGACTGTAGCCCGGCAGGCTCCTCTGTACATGGATCTTTCCAGGCAAGAATACTGGAGTGGGTTGCCATTTCCTTCTCCAGAGGATCGATTTCCCAACGCAGGGATTGAACCCAGGTCTCCCGTATTGCAGGCAGATTCTTTACAGTCTGAGCCCCCGGGATACTTAATAGACTACAGTATCCTGTAAACCTAACTTTTAAAAAAAATTTTTGGCCACTGCAAAAATCTTTATTGTTTCCATTTGGTCCACCACGTGGGCAAGGGCTCCAAAATGGTTAAAAAGCTGCCTAGTGGCCTCAGAGAGAACCTTCAGGCAGAAGTCTTGACACAGGGAGGATGCCAGAGGGGCTCCTCAAAGGCTGCTGGGCCTTGGGAGGCTTCTAGTCATGCTGAAAGGGTGAGCATTTGGAAGAGATACTGGTGCAGCCCAGCCTGGAGACCAGGCAACCTGCGGAGGTCAGTCACGTGGTCACGCACCTTCTTGATAAGTTTCACCTGCTCCTCCAGGAAGCGGCTCTCCCGGAAGTGAGAGAGCTGGGGGTCTGCCGGGGCAGAACCTACGGCATGCATATCCGGAAGGCCTGGTTCAGGTGCTTCTCCAGGACCATGAGGGCTTCATTGGCGTCCTGGGTTTTACCCCACTCATCCTGGGATGGTCTGGGCATGCCAGAAGAGGGCGTGGCCACCACAGTGGTTTTGCATCGTCGAGAGACGTTGGGATCTCTGGAGCTTCTCCTCGGACAATTTGCGGAAATATTTGGCTCACACCCTCTGGAGCCACAGCGTTGCCCTGGACAAGCGCGGAGAGACTTAGGTGCAGGAGGCCTGCAGATGCTTGTCTACCAGGTAATTGACAGCGGCCTCCACTGGGGTGGAGTAATTCTACTAAATCTGGGAGCTCAACCAGTATTGTCCATTGGTTGATAGGTAATAAGGAGCTAAGCTAAACAAAACAAAACAAAACAAACCCCCCAAAAACCGATGTGAGCTGGTCCCGGAGGCTGAGTATAGCTGAGTGATTGTTGCCAAAGGTGCAGCTTGAAAAAAGGCTGGAGGGTGGTCAGAGGTTGGAGGAGGGGGCATCCCTGGGTCTGTTCTGACCAAATACTGCTGAAGTAAGAGGCAGATTGGTGAACCCCTGAGTGAACTGCCTTACTTGCGCAGGGGAAACCACAGTGTTTGCATGACTTGGTCTGCTGAGGTACTGGCTTTATTATGGTGGTCTGGAACTGAACCACAATAACTCTGAGGTAGCCTGTACACAAAAGTGGAGTTGCTGGGTCCTAAGGGTGGTGAATGCTTAACTATATATGAAATTGCTAGACAGATTGCTAAAGTGGCCATTTTATTTTCCTGACATTGTTGTGCTCCACATTTTCATCACAATTTGATGTTGCCAGTCTTTTGAATGTCAGCCATCATAGTGTGTGCATGATTGTATATCATCTTTGTTTTAATTTACACATTCTTGATGACTCATGCTATTGATCCACTCTCACATATATTCATTTGTGAATTGCCTGTTCAAGTCTTTTTACTCATTTCTAAAATTGGGTTGTCTTTTTATGATTGAGATTTGAGAGTTCTTTGTATGTTTTAGATCCAGAGGCTTGTTAGATATATGTTTTGTGAATATGTTTGTAGATTTTCACCTGATTCGTGCCTAATGTAGTCTCCTTATTTATTTATGGTTGCCCTGGGTCTTTGTTGCTGTGCCTGGACTTTGTCTAGTTGGGGTGAGCAGGGGCTACTGTTTGTTCTATGCAGGGGCTTCTCATTGCAGTGGTTTCTCTTGTTGTGGAGCAGGGGCTCCAGGCACTCGAGCTTCAGCAGTTGGAGCACGTGAACGAAGAAGTTGTGGTTCTCGCGCTTGGTTGCTCTGAGTCATGTAGAATCTTCCCATGCCAAGTGATTCGACCCATGTCTCCTGCCTTGGCAGGCAGACTCTTATCCACTGTGCCACCAGGGAAGTCCAGTTATTCTTAATAATATTTTTTCATAAATTAAAAAAAGTTTCCCCTTTGTGATGAATGCTTTTTCATTCCTATCTGAGAAATCCATGTCTACTTTCAAGTTGCAAAGGTATTCTCCTATGGTTTCTTTTGGCAGTTTTATTATTCTAAGTTTTAGTGCATTATTTGTTGGTTGGGTTATTTTTTATTGTAGAGAGATGAGATATATAATGATCCATCTTGATTAACTTTCGTGTATGGCGTGAGGCAAGAGTTGGAAGTTCAGTTTTACTCCTTATAGATAGCTGCTTGTTGCAGTACTATTTGTTGGGGAAAAAACCTGTCTTTTCCCTCATTGAATTGCTTCGATTCCTTGACCCCCAAATCAATTGGTCAATTGGTTATATAAGCATGGATCTTTCTGGACTCTGTTCTGCTAATTTATGTGCCTTTCATTACCAACATCACAGTGTCTTGATTACTATGGCTTTATGGTAAATCTTGAAATTTGTCAGTATAAATCCTCATCTTTTTTATTTTTCAAGATTGTTTAGCTCTTCTAGGTTCTCAAAATGATTTTAAAATCACCAGTTTCTACAAATAAAAGTTACAGATGTTGTAAAATTGAGGTTTAAATACAGTGAAATGTACAGATCTTACAAATATATAAGCCACACTCTTATCAAGATATTTCAACAACCCCAGAAAGCTCCACTGTGCCCTTTTCTAGTCATTCTGCCTTCTCAGAAATAACTACTATCCTGAATTCTCTTACCAAAGATTAGTTTTGTCTTTTCTAGAACTTTCTGTGAAGGAAACCAGGCAATATATATGTTTTTGTGAAGACTTCTCTCTTAGTGTAATACTTTTGCTTTGTCTATCAGCAATTTGTTCATCATCATTGCTGAGTATTATTTCATTGAATGAATATGCCACAGTTTCTTTATTCTTTCACCTCTTAATGAACAGCTGGGCTGCTGCCAGTTTTTGGCTGTTGTGAATAAGACTGTTACAGTAAGTTTTGTAAAAGACTTTTTGTGGAGAGGTGCTTTCATTTTTTGTACGTAAATACCTTACAGTGGAATTGCTGGTTATAGACTAAATGTATATTTAGAACTGTAAGAAACTACCAGAACCCTTTCCAGAATGATTGTAATATTTTTCAATCCCATGAGCAACATACGGGCCTTCTGAGCATCCCACATCTTCACAAAAGTTTGGGATTCATTTTAGCCATTTTATAGGTGTGTCATAATATTACGGCTTTAATTTGCTATTCTCTGGTGACTAACGATGTTGAATAAAGTTTTATATGCTTATGTCTTTTTGTGAAGTGTCTGTTCAAACTTTGAAGTGAAGTGAAAGTCACTCAGTCATGCCAAACTCTTTGCAACCCCATGGACTATGCAGTCCGTGGAATTCTCTAGGCCAGAATACTGGAGTGGGTAGCCTTTGCCTTCTCCAGGGGATCTTCCTAACCCAGGAACTGAACCCAGGTCTCCCTCATTGCAGGCAGATTCTTTACCAGCTGAGCCACAAGGGAAGCCCAAGAAGACTAGAGTGGGTAGCCTATCCCTTCTCCAGTAAATCTTCCCGACCCACGAATCGAGCTGGGATCTCCTGCACTGGAGGAGGATTGTTTACCAACTGAGCTACCAGGGAAGACCCTGCATTATTTATTAGGTGAGTTGTTTTTTATTGTAGAAGATAAGTATAGAGATAGAGGTATATAATGTATATCCTTATATGTCCTTTGTCAGATTTTTGAATTTTTTGGTCATTTTTTGACTTGTTTAATCATTTTAAATGTCTTTTGATGAGCAGATTGTTTTGCATTTTTATAAAGTCCAACTTTTCAATTTTTTAAAGTATTTTTTTAAATTTATTTTTAATTGGAGAATAATTGCTTTGCAATATTGTGTTTGTTTAGCCATACGACAGTGTGAATCAGCCATAAGTATACACATATACCTTCCCTCTTGAACCCCATCCCACCCCTCTTGGTCATCACAGAGCACCGGCTGAGCTCCCTGTGCTACATAGCAGCTTCCCACTAGCTATCTGTTTTACATATGGTAATATATATATTTCAATGCTACTCTCTCAATTCATCCCACTCTCTCCTTCTTGCATCAGTTTTTTAATGGTTACTGAATTCTGTATCCTAGCTATATGAAAATGTATCTAGCCCAAGTTCACAAAGATAGTTTTCTATTTTTTTCCTAGACATCTTACAATTTTAGGATGTATACTGATAAATTCACTTAGTTCTATAATTTTTTTGTTTTTGATACCTTAGTATTTTCTATGTGCACTGTTATGTAGTCTGCAAATAAAGGCAGCTTTATTTTAAATTGCTTTTATACACCTTTCATTCCTCTTTCTTATTGCATTGACTAGAACCTCTATTCAAAACTGTTCTAGAATGGTGACAGTGGACATTTTAGCCTTTTCACTGATCTCAGTGAGAAAGCATTAAATCCAATGTTAGTTATAGAATATATATTCTAGTACATATATTCCAATAGATAATATTAAGTTTAAGGGTATTTCCTCTGTTTCTAGCTTGAAAGTTTTCTTCTCTAAATTGTCAAAAGATTTTTCAGCACATTTTGAGATTATCAGAGTTACCACCCACCTTATTCTATTAACATGCAAATTTAACAGTTCCTTACATTCCTGTGATAAATCTCACGTGGTCATGTTGTGTTGTATTTTGTAGTGTTTAGTGGGATTTGATTTGAATAATATTGTGTTAAGGATTTTTCATGAAATTTTTGTGAGGTATATTAGCCTGCTGTTTTCTTTTCTTGTGATTTTTATTTCTGGTTGTGACATCAGATTTGTGCTAGCCTCATACAATGAGGCTGAAATTGCGTTCTCCTCCTCAAGGTTTGTGAATGTGTTTGTTTAGGGCTGACATTATTTCTTCCTTAAATATCTGATAAAACTGCCAGGAAAATCTCCTAGACCTGGAGTTTTATTTGTGGGGAGATAAATAAAAGTTCACTTTCTTTAATAAGTATATGGATATTTAGATTTTCTACTTCTTGAGTCAGCATTGGTAATCTGTTCTAAGGAATTAGTCCATTTAGCCTGAGTTTTCAGATTATGAGAATGAAGTTAGTAATGTTTTCTTCTTATTATTTTAACATATGTAGGATCTGTAGAGGTATGTTCTCCTTAATTCCTGATATTGAGTATTTGTGTTTCAGTCAACTTCATCAGCCTCGATGGGGTTTTATCAATTTGTTGAATTTCCATATTTCCTCATGTTTTGATTGTTTCCTCTTATATCATGTTCCATTCTTTATTATTATCTTTTTCTTTTCTGCATACTTTGAGTATAATTTCCTCATTTTGAAATAATTTCAGGTTGAAGCTTAGGTAAATTTATTTTTCTTTTCTAATATAGATCTTCAGAGCTACAAGTTTACTTTTAAGCATTGTATTAGCCGCATCCCACAACATCCCAACATTTTGATATGTTGTCTTTTTATTTTTCTCATTTAAATATCTTCTAATTCCTTTTATAATTTCTTCTTTAATTTATAGGTTATTTAGAAGTGTAATGTTTAATTTCCAATATTAATGGATGTTTCTGGAATTGTGTTAATTTCTAAATTTTATTTTGTCAGAAAACAAACTCTGTAGGATATGAATCCTTTTAAGTTTGAGACTTGTTTTATGGTCAACAAGCTTTATGGTCTATCTTGGTGAATATTCTATGTGTACTTGGATAGACTATCAATTAGGTTTAATTGATTGTATTGACATTTTGTATATTCTTGATTTTTGTTTGTTTGTTTGTTTACTTGTTATAGAATATGAGCCCTGCTCCCTCCACCCCCCACCACTAATTCATATGTTGAAGTTCTCTCAATATAATGGTGTTAGGAGGTGGGGCCTTTGGTAGGTAATCAGGTCATGAGGATGCAGCCCTCATGATTGGGGTTCATGCCCTTATAAAGGAGACCTCAGAGACTTCCTTGCCCCTTCCACCATTTGAAGACGCAGCAAAAAGACAGCTGATTGTAAACCAGGAAGTGAGTCCTTACCAGACACCAAATCTGTTGGTTCCGTCATCTTGGATTTTCCAGCCTCTAGAACTATAAGAAATTTGTTTTGTTTTTTAAGGCACTCAGTTTATGGTCTTCTTTTCTAGCAGCCCACTGGGCTAATATATTTTATCTATTTATAACTGTGATAAGTACAGCTGACAGATTTGAACTATCACTTATACAAGGATATTTTTCAATAGTAAATACCATAGTACTCTATGTTACATGATTCAGTGAATGCACAGATGCAGAAGAACCTAGAATATGGAGGGCCAACTATAGATTACCCTTGGATTCACCCTTGTGATGTTCAAGGGTCAATTGTATCGAAATCTGCAACTCTAATTGTAAATTTATGATTTTTCTCATTCTGTCAATTTTTGCTTCAGTTATATAGAAATATGATTGTTATAGCTTCTTGATGAATTGACATTTTTGTCCTTATCAAATATCTTATTAGATATCTCTTTATATCTGGTAGTGGGGCTTCCCTGGTAGCTCAGTTGGTAAAGAATCCCCCTGCAGTGCAGGAGACCCCAGTTCGATTCCTGGGTTGGGGAGATCCCCTGGAGAAGGCAAAGGCTACCCAATCCAGTATTCTGGCCTGGAGAATTCCATGGCCTGTATAGTCTATGGGGTCGCAAAGAGTTGGATATCTGGTAATATTTATCTTGAAGGAAGTCTACATTGTTTAATATTAATACAGTTCTGCCAACTTTCTTGTAGTCAGTGTTTTCATGGTGTCTCTTCATCTTTTGGCTTCGAACCTATTTGTGCACTTTTGTATGTGATATAGTTAGTGCCTGATATTTTTAAAAAGTCCAATATAATGAATATTATCTTTTAATTGGAGTGTTTAGTTCTTTTACATTTGATTAAATTATGTGGTTGGTTTATATATATAAATATTTTTTTTTCTTTTTGTTTCCTTTTGGATTAATTGAACATATTCCAGTAATTTATATCTCCTTGATTGGGTTGGTTCTATATGTTCTATATTTTTAGTGATTGCTCTGGGTATACAATATATACTTTTAACTTATAACAGTGTTGCTTTTAATAGTTTACTACTTCACATTTAATATAAGAATGATACAGCAGTATAAAGCTATTTTCTCATTCTTTTTTTGCTATTGTATTTTCACTTTATTTTACTTCTGCACATTGTTACTATTTTGATTTAAATAATTAAAAAAAATCAAGAAATGAGAGGAAAATATTTAATGATTACTCACGTATTTTCTATCTGTGGTGCTCTTCATTTCTTTGGATAAATATAAATTTTCATCTGGTATCGTTTTCCTTCTTCCTGAACAACTTCCTTCAACATTTCTCATAGTGTAGATTTTCTAGCTATGGATTTTTTCAGTTTTTTCCTATCTTATAATTTATTTTGCCATAATTTTAAAAGACATTTGCTCTAGATATAGAACTACAGACAGACAATGTTTTTGTTTCATCCCCTATAGACATTATTTTCTGAGTTGCGTTATTTCTGGTGAAATGTTGGTAGAAACTACTCTTTTTTTCTCCTATATATTATCTATCTACATTCTGGCTGTTTTTGAGATTTTTATCTTTGTTTTTTCTTGGTTTGATTGGGAATTACTGACTTTCTTAAATCTCTGTGTTAATGTTTGTCATCAAATTTGGAAAATTTCCAGCTGCTTTTTCTTCAAATATTTTCTCTAAACTAATCTTTCTCCTCTCCTTTGGGATTATAACTTCAAGTGTTTTAGGCTACTTGATATGGTCTCATGGTTGAGATTCTGTTCATTTTATTTAGCCTTTTCAACTCTAGTGCTTCATTTCAGATACTCTGTATTGCTTCCTCTACAAGTTTACCGACCTTTGCTTCTAATAGATTTTATTTTTTAGAGTAGTTTAGGTTTATACAAAAATTATACAGAAAGTACAGTGATTTCTCATATACTCCCCCCGCCCCATACATAATTTTTTCTGTTAACACCTTGCATTAGTATGGTAAAGTTGTTAGGACTGAGGAATCAGTACTGATGCATTATTATTAGCTAAGTCCCAGTTTACATTAGGGTTCAGTCTTTGTGTTGTACATTCCTGCAGGTTTTGATGAGTGTATAATGGCCTGTATCTACCACGATTGTATCATACAGAAGTTTAACCACCCTAAAATCCCCTTGGCCCGTGTTTTCATCCCTTTCTCCAAAGTCCTGGAAACCACTGGTCATTTTGCTGTCTTCATAGTTCTAGCTCTTCCAGAATGTAATATAGTTGGAATTATATAGTATGTAACCTTTTCAGACTAGTTCTTTCACTTAGCAATGTGCATTTAACATTCTTCCATGCCTTTTTGTGGGCTTTCCAGGTGGCGCTAGTGGTAAAGAACCCTCCTGCTGATGTAGGAGACATAAGAGACATGGGTTTGATCCCTGGGTTGGGAAGATCCCCTGGAGGAGGGCATGGCAACCCACTCCAGTATTCTTTCCTGGAGAATCCAATGGGCAGAGGAGCCTGGTGGGCTACAGTCTGTAGGGTTGCTAAGTATCAGACACAACTGAAGCAACTTAGCAGCAGCAGTATGCCTTTTCATAACTTGATGACTGATTTATTCTTATTGCTAAATGAGATTCCACTGTATGGAGGTACCACAGCTTGTTTATTCATTTAACTATTGGAGGACATCTTTGTTGCTTCCAAGTGTTGGCAATTATGGATTAGGCTTCTACAGACATTCATATCTACTTCCCTGGTAGCTCAGCTGGTAAAGAATCTGCCTGCAATGCAGGCGAATATATCCATTCTCCCCCAAACTCCCCTCCTATCCAGGCTGCCACATAACATTGAGCAGAGTTCCATATGCTATACAGTAGGTCTTTGTTTGGTTATCCATTTTAAATATGTGTGTGTGTGTGTGTGTGTGTGTGTGTGTGTGTGGTAGTCACTCAGTCGTGTTTGACTCTTTTCAATCCCATGGACTGTAGCCTGCCAGGCTTCTCTGTCCATGGAATTCTCCAGGCAAGAATACTGGAATGGTAGCCATTTCCTTCTCCAAGGGTTCTTCCTGACCCAGGGACTGAACTTGGGTCTTCTGCATTGCAGGGAGATTCTTTACCGTGTGAGCCACCAGGGAAGCCCATTTTAAATACAGATTGTTTCTATTGTATTCTCTACTTTATGGTGGAGAAGGCAATGGCAACCCACTCCAGTACCCTTGCCTGGAAAATTCCATGGATGGAGGAGCCTGGTAGGCTGCAGTCCATGGGGTCGCTAAGAGTCGGACATGACTGAGTGATTTCACTTCACATCACTACTTTATGGATGCTAAGCTTTTGGATATCTAGATTTTGATGTCTGTTTGACAGTGCTGTTTTTTTTTTTTTTCCAGCAGAAAGTGAACTGTCTTGAGGAACTCTTAACTTACCCAAGACTTTAAAAAAGCTTTAGGTGGGTCTGGGGTTAGATTGACCCTGTTTCTAAGGTGTGGCCCTTTTAGTTTCTCACTGAGTGCCCTTGGTGTTTAACAAAGTCTCTCTGCCCTCACTGGTTGGAACTCCTGGCCCTGTGTGACCCTGGGGAGTTCCACTCAGGGTTTTTCAGTTCTTTCCTCTCGTTAGTGTTGAGTTGGCATTCTGGAGTCTTGTCCTGTGCATTCAGTACTTACCATTTGGCCAAAGATTCAACATGACTCCTACGCAAATTTTTGGAGTTTCTCTCCTTCGATAATTTCTGTTCTGTACCTGCCCTAAAACTTCCAGCCATCTCAGTCACCTTCTGCTCTCACCCCACTGATGTATCATGTTCCCCTTCGATTTCCTCTCCTGGTCCCATGCCCCTGTCCCTGTGCCCTGAGGCATCACCCAGGCAGAAGGCTGGGCCTCACTTCATGTGTTTCCCTTCCCTCAAGCCTAGCATCCTGCTATGCCTGTTACCCACATCTGAAATCAGTTATTTAGTGTGTCCTGTCCAGTTTTCTAGTTATTTGCAATGGAAGCAAAATCTGGTATCAGTTATCCCTTCATGGCTGGAAAGAAAACATTCCTCTCATTCTTTATGTGTGGATTTAATATTCTTTCCATGACTTTTGTGTTTCACAGTATCAATCTTACCTGGCATCAATCTGAGGCCCTTGCTTTTTCTCTCTCTTTCTAGAAGGCAAATCTAATACTATCTGGATACTTACTAATCCTTTAGTTTGAATGTAAAGACTGGCATTTTTTAAAGTAGCATTAACTAGCACACACCCAGGGCACTCTGGAGTTTTTAACCCCACATTGTGCTGTAGGCATGACTATGATCCCACTCCTGCAGGTGCACAAAGGGAGGCTGAGCTTGGAGGAGTAATTGTGTAACACCTTTCAACTGTCTGACTCAAAGCTCTGTTGTTGTTGTTGAATCACTAAGTCGTGTCTGACTCTTTGCGACCCCATCGACAGCAGCCCTCCAGGCTCCTCTATTCATGGGAATTCCCAGGCAAGAATACGAGAGTGGGTTGCATTTCCTTCTCCGGAGGATCTTCCCAACCCAGGGATCGAACCCAGGTTTCCTGCATTTCAGACAGACTCTTTATTGTCTAAGCCACCAGGGAAAAGCCCCCATGTAAAATATCTTCAAAGAACCTCTACAGCAAATCAGACTTATCTGTGGGAAACTATTGTGCCACGCTGGGTATTATATCAATCCTTTAAAAAAAAAAAGGGATTTCCTCTGTGATGAGAAGGAAACCATTAAGGAAGTGAGTGGAAGAAAATCCGCTTTGTAGCTTTCGGCTTCCCTTTGTGTAATGTTGCAGGGAGCATATAGGTTCTTTCATTTGAATCCTGATTCTGCCTCAAATACTTTTTTCAGTGTTTTGTTTGTTTTCAGTAAAGGAAAAGGCTGGCCCTGAGTGATTGGCAGTCTCTAAGGTGGCCCCCAGTAATCCCTAAATTCTGCTGGTGGTGCTCATCTATGATCCTCTCTTCTTGAACATGGGCCAGACTTAGTGATTTGCTTCTAATGAAAAGAATATAACAACAATGATGGGATGTCATTTCCAAGGTGAGGTCACAAAAAGTCTGTGCCTTCCATCTCGGGCACCTTGTTGAGCTCTCTCCATTGCTGGCTCTGATGGAGGCCAGCTGCCATGTTATGTATGAGCTGTCCCAAGATGAGGCCCAGGTGGCAAGAAACCAATGTCTCTAGCAGACAGCCAGTGAGCACTGGAGGCCTGCCAGCAACCATGGTGGTGAACTTGGAAAAAGCTCTTTCCCCCATGAAGCCTTCCAGTTACGGCAGATACTGGATTGTAGCCTGTGGGGGACCCTGAGCTAGAGGTACCCAGTGGGACCGGAAAAATAAATGTGATTAAGCTGCTAGATTTCAGGATAATTTGTTATTAGTGATGGATAACGAACGCAGTGTCTGGCACAGAGCCTATACTCTTGTTAATAGTTGTTTTCTTTCTCCCTGGCTTTCTTCTTTTTGCATCTCAGGGGAATGGTGACTTTTGTGGTGGCCTGACTCTGCTCATCTGCAGGAATGGTGCTCACATTGGACTTTGAGCTAATTGGAAGCAGAATTCCCCAGCTTGAGCTCTCCCCATTCTCCCTTGTTTGTTTGTTTTGATATTTTATTTGGGTGTGGTGAGAGGTGAAATTTGACATCCTGATTGTTTCCAGAGCTCAGAGTTCTAATGCACCGCAAGTGTTTGGACAGAAATTGTGGTTTGTGTTTGTAGCATCCCTTTTGCAAACACTCAAGCTGTACAAGGGCCTTAAAACAGACACAGTGCGGCTCCACCATGGAAAGATAGTTCTGCGTCACTTCCTGTGGAAGCACATTAAGGGTATGTGTTTTTTGTGAGGCTGTTTTTTCTTTAATCCCCGTTTTCCTTCTTTCTTACATTCTCTGGCTGACTCTAAAATTAAGTCTTTCCTCATGGGATCACTTTGAACTTTTATCTCTTCTCAGATATAGGGTCTCAGCTTTCAGGCCCCCACCTCCACCCTTTTCCAAGTTCCAAATCGACAGATTACAAACCGAGATGCCTGAAGTCTTCAGGGTATTGTTCACTTGATAAAATGTCCATCCTTGGCAGTGCAGACACTTGTGGAATTTCTGGCTCTCGCCTGCCAAAATGAATTGCATTCGATCTCCCTGAGAATTGAAGAGAGCCAGAGTCCTAGATCTAAAGAGAGATGACTGAGGACGGGTCCCCTACTTTTTTTTTTTTTTAACCTGAAAAATTTCTGAGATGTATGGTTTTTTCCTTGTGAAATCTCAAATTGGGGGAGAAAAATCTCCCCTAAATATTTGCTGGTTCCTAGCATCTGTTCCAGATGATTGAGGAACAGTTTTACTCCTTTTTTTAAAAAAAATGTTCTTATTACAACACAATCAAGGTTCAAGAATCTGCTACATTCTGGTGGGGAATTGCTTCAAGGATCTGGTCCCTCCACCCATTGCCAAGTCAGCACTTAGAACCCTGCAGGGGGCAAGCAGGCTTGTGCACAGCAGCAGGGAGAGGAGCAGGTTTCTAATATGCATCATGTTGTCTGTCTGTCTGTATCATTGTGCATGTATGCAGACACCTATTTGTGTGTACTAGGATTCTGAAATCTGAGCCCTTAAGCTGCACCTAGCGCAGTGACCTATCTCTAGTATCTTGCACCCAGTGTCATTAGATCTCTGAAAGCTACACGTCTGAAATGTTTCCCCATGTCCCTTACCGCCAGTTTGAATGCTTTTACTGGATCTTTGGTTTGATGGCATTTAATGGTACCACCCACCAGCCCTCGTGGGAGCAGGGCCAATTTTTCTCTTGTTCCTCAATGAGCTCCTGATCCTTTAAACAGTGTCTGGCTCATAGTAGGCACTCAACAGATATCTGTTAACTGTTGAATAAATATTGCTGAATGTATTGAGTAAAGAAGGAAGGGCCTGGTGAGAATTTTCAGAGGACTGACTCTAAAATGTTACTGATGATCATGTTCATTCCATGTCATGGTGTCCTCTGAAGAAGGACCCTGGGGAGAAGGAACTTTCTTGTTTTCAGTTCAGTTCAGTTTAGTTGCTCAGTTGTGTCCGCCTGTTTGTGACCTATGGATTGCAGCACGCCAGGCTTCCCTGTCCATCACCAACTCCCAGAGCTTGCTCAAACTCATGTCAATCGAGTTGGTGATGCCATCCAACCATTTCATCCTCTGTCATCCTCTTCTCCTCCTGTCTTCAATCTTTCCCAGCATCAGGGTCTTTTTAAGGCAGCATTAGATTCTTCTTATTTTAACAAGGGAAATACTTCTGCCTCTCATGGTAAAAAAAAAATTGCATAGCCTCAGTTGTGTGGACATAGATTTCCTCTTCTGGCTGGCTGCTAGGAAACTCAAAGTGTCTGTTGATTGATCTCTTATGACAACACAAGCTTTTATGGAACACTTTGTTTTATCAGGGTCAGTTCTTCTGTATTTTCTCTCTAAGCATGCATTTCTCATTGACCCCTAGTATTTTGTGATTGTGCTATATGTGTCTTTGTAAACAGTCTTCAATTCTGGCGAGTGAATGTGCTAAGTTGCACAGTCATGTCTGACTCTTCATGACCCCATGGACTGTAGCCCCCCAGGCTTCTCTGTCTATGGGAATTTCCAGGCAAGAATACTGGAGTGGGTTGCCATACCTTCCTTCAGGGTGAATACAGAAGGATAATGCTGTGGAAAGGGAGTGGGAAATAAAAGGACATTGTCAAGACAGCATGCAGGAAACAAAAGGGTTCCCCAAAAAAGGAGGGAAACAATAGTGGAGGAGGAACATGGGGCTTAGAGGGTGAGAATCAGGGTTGGCCCCCTCTCCTACACCTGCAGGACATCCTAGAAGCTGGTCTGTGAGGGCTGATAGACTTGGACAACAGGGTGGACATCTGGCTGGCATCTCTGGGTAAACTTGTGGCCTGGAACCCTCTCAGAGTGGGGAAGGAGACCAGCCAGGAGTGTGTCCTTGGAGTCAGGTTTATATCTCTACTTTGGCCCTGTCAGTGGCCACTTGCCTTCCCTGAGCCTCCATTTCTTGTCAGTTCATCCTGCTTGGGTTCTCTTCCAGGTTCAATGAAGCAAAGAACAGGAGAATCTGAAGCCATACCCAGTGCTTCTGTGTTAGTCAGTGTCAGCACGGCACTGAGCCCGCTGTGGATTCCTCTCCGCAGCGGTCATCTCACGGCCCGGGTGCAGCAGCGCTGGGAAGAGAGAGGGGGCTGTGGTCTCAGTCCATTTCTGCACATTTGTTAGTAGTCCTTTGTTATAAGCTTCCCCCCTCACAACCCAAATGTAACTGACCTTCCTCAGATTGTTCCTGTATTCCATCAGCACCTTCTGACTGTAGGCAAATCTCACAAAACTTGGCATCAGTAAAAAATAACAAATGTATTCGGAAAGTTTTGAAAAATAATGCCGATTCTTTTTTAATCAAAGCTTTCTTCTCAGAGGGGCCAAGAGAATATATTCCTGCACATTCCACAGTGAAACTCTAAAAATCCATCTTAACGTCTCACTTTCTAAGGCAGCTGCTGAATCCCTCCACCCCTACTTCCTTCCCTCTCTCTCTCCATCAGCTCTCTTTTCTTTCTTCTCCCTTCTCGGGCTGTGATCCTCCGGTTCCCCTTCTCTCTCCTGGGCTCTTTGATTTCTGTGTTATTTAGAGAAAGGATCATCAAACCTTTCTGTGACGGGCCAGGTAGCAAATATTTTAGATTTTAGGGGCTATATGTTCTTTTTCACAATGGCTCAGCTCTGCTCTTGTAACTTGAAGGCAGCCAGAGGAAATGAATGGGCATAGCTGTTTCAGTGAAACTTTGTAAAAACAGGAAGTGGGCTTGGTTTGGTCCATGGCTGTAATTTTTGACCTCCTGATTTCAAAGAAATTGAGGAATTTTTTAATCTTCACCTGTTGATACTTCTTTCTTTCTTCACCACATGCAGCAAACCTGAAGCTTCTGTTATGGATGTATCTATCTGTAGGGAGCCCAGAAAGTCATGGATTATCCATTTCCATTTTGTATTTTATCCCTTTTATGCTGATTAAACAGGTCAAAATGACTCTTTGCCCACACTGCCTGTAAGACACATGTATTTGGTACCACTGAGCCCTGAAGTTAATGTGACTGGTTTCCCAGGTTCTTAGGTAAAAGATATGTGTGTGTGTGTGTGTGTGTGTGTGTGTGGTGTTTGGACGAGAGTTCTTTTGGCCAATAATGGGAAAAATTAAGGTCCTATTCTTTTTAGCCTCTCTAGCTTTCTCATTTGTTCTGGGAAGATATTCACCTTAGACTGTAATGTAAAAAGTATTGGACAAGAGCCACGGGATCTGATTTTGTTGTTGTTGTATTACTACTATTGTGTTGGACCTTAGCAAGTCCATTCACTCCCTGGTTTAGATCTTTCAGGTATTGAACTAGAATCTTTGATCACAAGTCTTTCAGCAACTGACTCTTATTCAGATGAACTCTTCCTCGGAGTTCAGATGTGCATGGAATGAATGGGGGCATCCGAGCCCTGTCCAGAGCCCTTTTGTCCCATCACTCAGCCTCCTTCTAACCTGAGGGGACCCAGGAGCATCACCTGGAACCCAGGGCTCGAGGCAGCGTAGACTAAAGGTCACTAAACTATGATTCTTTGGCTTCTGTCTGAACTTCTGTCATCACCTAGTGTTCCAAACATCTCAAACATTGTTTACTCTCCTCTGAAATGGCAGAGACTTGTTATAAATTTGTTCTTATGCACTTACCTGTCTATTTTCCTGTCTGGCTTTTTACTCCTTAAAATTTTTAAGCCTACCACTCGGACTCCTTACTTATCCTCTATGGCCCAACTCCAAAAACCCACTTCTTTTTTTTGTGTGTGTGCTTAATTTTTTTTTAAACCAGTCTTTATTTTTCAGGAAAGTTTTAGGCTTACAGAAAAATGGAGAAGATACTACAGAGAGTTCCCACATACCCTGCACTCAGTTTCCGCCTAGGGCTAACATCTTGCATTCAGCTGTATGTTTCTTTTAGCTGAAGTCCTTGCTTTATTAAAATTTCTTGAGTAATGTCCTTTTCCTGTTCCACGATCCCATTCAGGACACATTATATTTAGTCATCGTGTCTCCTTAGGCTCCTCTTGACTGTGACAGTTTCTCAGGCATTCCTTATTTTTGATGACCCTGGCAGTTTTCAAGAGTGTTTTGCAGGATGCCCTTCTACTGGAATTTTCCTAGTGTTTCTCTCATAACAAAAACCCACTTCTAAGGTTCATCTAAGTAACTGACTTCTTATAGAAAACTTTTGGAAGATCTGCTGATTCTAGAAGAATCTCAAGTCACAGCTTTCAGATATCCTTGTTTATATGGACCTTTCCTTCCTATCGGAGAAGGCAATGGCACCCCACTCCAGTTCCCTTGTCTGGAAAATCCCATGAACGGAGGAGCCTGGTAGGCTGCAGGCCATGGGGTCGCTAAGAGTTGGACATGACTGAGCGACTTCACTTTTTACTTTCATGCATTGGAGAAAGAAAGAAATGGCAACCCACTCCAGTGTTCTTGCCTGGAGAATCCCAGGGATGGGGGAACCTGGTGGACTGCCATCTGTGGGGTCGCACAGAATTGGACACGACTAAAGCGATTTAGCAGCAGCAGCAGCCTCCCTATACCTAAGAACTTAGAAGCATGCAAATTCTTACCAGCAAGAGTTGACGTGGTTCCAGTGAAACAATGCTTCTGTCCCCAGTTCAGGAACATGCCTGGGACCTGGTGAATCACTGAATTCATCCTTGAGAGGAGGCTACATGTTACTGAACTGATTTTATTTAGACTTCCTCTCTTCTGTTGACTTTTCCCCCTAGTTATCAAAAAATAAGGATGATTGGGGCAAGAAAATAGAATTCTGGCTGTTGGTGGAAGGGAGCTTGGGGATTGAAAGACCTGCAGGTTGAAAAGTTTTCTTATGAGAAATCCATGGGGAGAATGTTAGAAAGTGAGACTTTCTAACATTGGACGTGAATATCCTACATCCTGGCCACGTCAGAGCTCCTTTTGCTTAGTTCTGTATCAGAGGTCTCTTTCTCCATCTGAATAGGTGACAGATTTTGTCATCTAGCTCTGTCCAAATTCTGCTGCTCTGCTGTCCACCTGGGACCCTTCTGGCCTCAGAGGAGGCTGGGATGGGGCTGTGACTGGGGCAAACCTGACATAAATGGAAACAGGGATTCAAAGACAAAAAAGAAAATGATTTAGAAAGGAAACCCAAAGAAATTACAATTAGCCGCAGGTGGCTAAATCTCCATTAGCCTCCCACTGTGCTGTTGTTCCGTAGCCAACTTAGATTCTCCAAAGACAATGTTTAAAAGCCAATCTAGCTAAATTAGCAATCATGTAAAACCTTCACTCAGAATATATGTTTATCTGAACTTTCCTCTGAACAATTTCTGTCAAGGAATCACATGAAAAATCAAGGTCAGAAAAGACTGATAAAGAGGAAAGATGTTTTGAGCAAGGCGTGGAACATTCGACATTAGCTCTACGTGACTGAATGATTTTCCATTGTTTTCCCGAACTAGAGTGGCTGTCTCGGTTTGCCCAAGACATGGTTTTTATCTATGGTCATGGCATCATGGTTAGTAACGTCCTCCTTGACTCTTTTTTTTTTTTGGAGGGTTCCTTGGGCTCTTTTATTTTTAAGTGTTTTTTAAATTTATTTTTGGCTGTGCTGGGTCTTCAGTGCTGTGTGGGCTTTTCCTTAGCTGAAGCACATGGGAGCTACTCTCTAGTTGCAGTGGGTAGGCGTCTCATTGTGGTGGTTTCTCTTGTTGCAGGACACAGGCTCTGGGGTGCTCAGGCTTCAGTAGCTGTGGCTCCTGGGCTCTGGTGCACACCCTTAGTAGTTATGACACATGGGCTTAGTTGTTCCACAGCATGTGGAACAGGCGGGATCTTCCCGGATCAGGGATCAAACCAGTGTCTTCTGCATCGGCAGGGGGATTCTTTACTGCTGAGCCACCAAAGACGCTCCCCACCTGCCCCAACCACTGACTCTTAAAAGCCTCAAATCTTTTTAAACAGTAAATTAAATGGTCCCTCTGTATACATATGTGGCAAAAGCTCCAGTCTCTCAGAAGGTGTCGAAGGTGATGTAGTAGCCAAATCCTTTTCATACATGATAGTCCAAAACCTAGACCTCAAAATTTTGAACCATGAAACAACACTTTGTTGGCAGATGGCATTTATCACAATTTATATCATCTTAATATAGCATACTAGAACCTTAAATTCATTATTACAGTGTGAGGTGTATTGTAGACCAATAATTTTTCATTTTTAAGAATCATAGCCTGGATTGATAATATTTGTTGTCAAGTCAGTGGTCTATTTGCTGTAGTGTATATAAGACCTAAGGAAGAAACTGATTGGCTGGTTTGGTTGGTGTGCCCACCCCTTGGATCAAGACTTTGTGACCAGGGGAAGAGCATTCTGATTGGCTAGGCTTGGATTAGGCATATGCTCCTGTGGCCAGAGGAGCTGGTTTGGTAACTGACAACCCCAGAAGAAATACCTGGAATGAGCCAATGGGGCATACTTCTCAGTGGAAGGAGTTGCTCATCATCATTGTCATCATCAGGAGAAAGGGGAGGAGGAGGAGATGGAAGGGGAAGGGGAAGTTATGTTAGACAGATAAGACCAGTTCATAAGCCTATCCACCCGTATCCTTCATGCCCACAGAACCTCTCATTACTGCTGCAGACTCTTGAGTGAAAAACAGAAGGGATGGTCATTCCCTAGCATCTTAGATAAAATATGCTTTCAACTGTTTTTCCCCTAGCAAGGAGGCAAAATGCCACAGCAAAGAAAATGTCAGCTATGGAGTTGGACAGATCCGAGTTCAAGTCTCAGCCTCAAAACATGCTTGCTATGTGATCTTGGGCAGCATATTTGAATTCCATGAGCTCTGTTTCATCATTTGCAAAGGAAGCAGCAAGACCCAACACATAATATGTGCGGAGGATTAGAAAGGCTTGGCATACATTGTCTGACACAAAGACATCAATAAACATTTGCTCAAGGCATAAATTAATTAATTTGAACTTCACAGGTCAGAGGGAACTTGGCTGACTTTGTCCTACTTCCATCACTCAGGAGCAGAATGAGTTTTTCTTTCCTCATAAAAACTGATGCTATAACTGTCCCCATTTTATAGACGAAGAAACTAAAGCTCACACGACAAGAAACATAATCCCCTAAAATAAAATCAAGAGTGCTCTTACCCAAAGGAAGGCAGGTAATATTAGAACAAGGGCCTATTTTAAACCATGGTTAAGCTGCCAGGAATTGGCTAATTACTGTCTTTCATATATCAACAGTATGACAACACTGCCTTTCATCTGCGAGGAGAGTATACCTTCTCCAGACCTCACTTGACCTGAGACTCACCTTAGCACTCTACGAGGAGACAGCCTCTATGAGGTTCTTAACAGATGTAGCAATAAGCTGAAAGTTTTAAGTCATTCAGTCATAGTCACATAGCTATCAAAAATCACAGCCATCCCAGCTTTTCTTGTTCTTTGAATTTTATCTGTTATTTATAAGTGACTAGTACATAATGCTTCCTAGCATATGTTTGTCGCAACCCAGGATCTGGGAAGCGATTTCCTTTACCTGTGAGTGACAGGCTGGCAAGTGGGCAGCGGCGGTAAAACTGGCTCATGTTTATGGTCATGTGTTGGGTGTGTGTGTTTTCTCCAAGGATGAGTCATTTACTCATTTGTTGGTTCCCTTTGGTTTGATGCATTCGAATGGCTCCTGTGTACCTGCTGTGGTCTGGGGACCTTGCAGGGGCTGGAGGCCTGTGTTGCCCAGCAGCCCTACTCCCTGCCCTCAGAGGACTCACAGTCCAGAGCCTTCTTTTCCCTTCACCACCCTCATCTCAGCAGCAGGCTGTGTTGGCTGTTTAGAATCTACTAACTTGGGGAGATAAATTATTTACAGATTCTTTTTAACCAGAGCATCCAAAGGCTTCAAGGCAG
The DNA here is from genome assembly GCA_007570785.1 of Antilocapra americana. Lineage (NCBI taxonomy): Eukaryota > Metazoa > Chordata > Mammalia > Artiodactyla > Antilocapridae > Antilocapra > Antilocapra americana. The sequence goes on from ML664203.1 coordinate 8,074,096, forward strand.
ATTCGGTTTCTGAGGCCTGGGGTCAGAGCTCCTTTGAGAAACACTGTCCTTCTCTTATTTCTCTCTCTCCTTTGCCCCCAGCATACCACAGATTCAGAGCAGATCTCTTGCAGGAATCATTCCTAGGGGAATGTCTGAGCCTTTTTGAATATGTTCCTCTCTGTTCCCTTGAATTAAACTCACTTGTGGGCTCTAATGGGCCTGGAAGAAGAAAATGACGCCTCCTAATGAAAACAGAGGGGCCCAGAGCCTGGTAATTGTGTCTGCTCACCCCACCTCATTCTGCTGCCAGGCCCCACCCCTGTTGGGGCTCCTCCTCTGGCACTCTCCCCACCCCCACGCCACCTGCTGCAGGCTCTTCCTGCTCCCCCTGGTCCTCATGGCACCAGGTCGAGCCTTGGTGTAGGATCTTTCTTAAATGAATGTGTTCCTTTTGGGTGCCCCCAGTGCCCAGGACTGTGCTTCAGGGAGAGGATCAGGAAGAGAGCACAGAAGACCCAGGGCCTGGGGGCACTGGGTAGGGGTGGTTAGATTTTTAATTCAGGCCAAGATCAGCAGAACTGAACTGGGAAGTGGTAGAGGGAAGGGGTGGGGAGAAGGATTTGGAAACTTAAGAGAACACAAGAGGGAAGAAGGTCTGCATAGAGGCACATAACGGATGGTGCCAGAGCTGGCCTCAGAGGCTGGGTCCTCCTGACTCTGGCCAGTGCTCACATGACGATTTATTTAGTTGTCTCCCAGGCATAGACCTCATCTCAATTGCTGCTTCCCTAAGGAAGGCACCTCCACCGTACTAGCTTAGGACAGGTTCCCTGTGATAGGTTCTCACAAGGTCGTAAGACCTTCACCAAACATAATCAACCTCCAAGTGAGTGCTTGAGTGCTAACCTGCCCAATGCCTGCCTTCCTCCCTGGGGGTCATGTTGGTCTTGTTCCCTCTAGAAGCCCCAGTAAAACATCTGGAACATATTAGGCTCTCAAAAAATGTTTGTGGAATGATTGAAGGAATAAATGCTCGAGCTGTAGATTTCTGATCTTCTTTACAAGCTTTTGGGCTGAGATATTCATCTACCTCCGTCAAGACTTCCTGGCAAAGAGAGAGATTGACTGTATAATCATTGCAATTCACATACATTTTATCTCCAGCCAGTTTCATTTTACTCCACACAAACATACAAATAAAAAATATTTATGTGAACTTCCAGAAAGATACATGGGAAATGAAGAAGCCACTTAAAGCCAAGGTGAGGGATAGTGTATTTGCCGTCAGAAGCCAATTTAATCAGCTCCAGTCCTCCCGAGGGACGAGGAAGGCAGGGACCTAGAGTCTCAGAGAAAAGCCTCCTGACTCCACACTCTGTGGCTCTGTGACCCCTCTCCCTGTAGCTCCCGCATCACGTGCTGCTTCAGTTTCCACCATGAAGAGTTATTGACACTTCGAATTTTTGGATTCCAGTTAAATTTCAGGACCTTGCATGGGTTTTGTTCCGAACTGTTGGGAGAGCCTGAGATGGAGAGACAAGGAAACGGATGGGGAGTGAGTGAGACAGTTATAAGAAAGCAGAGCCCCTAAAGGGGGGTAAGGAGAGAGAGACAAAGACGGCAGAGCTGTGCTCTCAACACCAGCATTGGCCTCTTCTTGAAAATCTCCTCCTGTTAATTGAAGGAGCCCAGGCTGGGAGATAGGGGACTTATTAACTGATGCTTGACCGAGTGCCTGTTATATTCCAGGCACTGGGCTAGGCCCAGGAGAAACAATACAGGGTCACTTTTAAAAAATTTATTTATTTTTTAATTGAAGAGTAATTACTTTATGAAATTGTGTGGTTTTCTGCCAAATATCAACATGAATTAGCCATAGGTATACATATGTGCCCTCCCTCTTGAACCTCCGATAATCATACCAAACTCCTTGTATTTTTTTACTAATCAAATGCATGTGTGTATGCTAAGCTGCTTTAGTCATGTCTGACTCTGTGCCACCCTAAGGACTCTAGCCTGCCAGGCTCTTCTGTCCATGGGATTCTATGGGCAAAAATACTGGAGTGGGTTGCTGTGCCCTCCTCCAGAGGATATTCTCAACCCAGGGATTGAACCTGTGTCTCTTACATCTCCTGCACTGGCAGGCGGGTTCTTTACCACTGGCACCAACGGGGAAGCCTAGGATCTCTCTTTTCATGTTGATAAATGTGCAGAGACAGGAGACAGTGGAGGCAGTGGAGGTCATGGGGGCCCTTTACACTGAATAACCAGGAAAAAGCTCTTTGGAAATGTACCTCTTAAACCGAGAGCTGAAAAATAAGCTGTGCAGAGAAGGAAAAAGCACTTCTGACAGAAGGGACTGCAGGTGCAAAGGTCCTGAGGCAGAAGTGAGCTCTATGAGCTGGAGGGACTGGAGGGCAGTAGCATAGGTGGAGCAGACTGAGTAGCGGTTATTGGCACCCGGCAAGGGTGGGCACGTGGGCGGGGACAGTGGTGCTGGGGCGAGCAGGCATGGTAGAAGGTTGGACAATAGGGATGGTGACGAGCTTTGAGCTGAGGAGTGATATGCCCTGGTTTCAGTTTTACAGACGTCACTTTGGCTGCTCTGGTGGGGCGAGGAATATGCTGAGGAGAAGGGAGGATGTGCAGGGAATGAGAGGAGGCTGCCCAGGATGAAGGCACTGGGGAAGCAAAGGGACCAGTTTGGAAGCTTCCAGGTTTTACCTCTGGTCTTGTTATTGACTGGTCCTAGGATCTCATCCTCAGTTTCCCCATCTGCTAAACAAGAGCTCCTCTCGAATGTTCTCCTAGCTCTGGGTGTCTTGGAGGGTCTGTTGACTCTGTCCCTGGGAACTTTTCCAAGGTCTGTGTCTGTTTGCTTTTTCTCTCTCAAAGCCGCAAAACCCTCGCTGGAAAGAATTTTGATTTGTGGCTTAAAGATAAATCTCCTAACTTTCTAGAGTCTGTTTGTATGCTAAGCACGTGACTGCCCTGCTTCTTGGTGGGAGGTGGTGAGTGAGGGTGCTCCGTTACTAATAAAATACGAATACATTAAAAACATGTATCTTCGTGTAACTTATGTAGGAAGCGTGATTGTTGGTGGAACTTTTTGGCGAGTGGTTGGAAGTGCGTGTTTGCCCCTAACCTTTGAAAGCCCTTGATCAGGCTGGGGTCTTTGTTTCCAGCAAAGCCCTAGACTTCTCGTGGTTTCAGTTCTGTTTACTCTTGGCAAGCGTTTCTGGTTCAAAGGGAGAATCTTTAAAAGCTGGATTGGGAAAGTCTATAAAATCTTAACGCATCTTTGACATCAAATAGCTCTTTCAAAGCAGTGATTTGATGAAGTAAATAGGAGCGCGGCAGCACAAGCCATATGGAACGCATTTTCCATAACTGCTCTGCACTTGAATAACAAAGGAGAAAAGTTCTTGGCACGGGGAGTTTGGGATTTTAATGACCCTTAAATATTTGGCTTAGTTGCCAGATGTGTTTTACCAGGCTGAAAACCCCAAGGAGAAGCCCTGCCTTTCTCTTTGGCAAAACATAAGCTAACATGATGTTGCTGTTCATGAAAAGATGTTTGTGCCTCATTGCAGAAAGCTTAATTCACCATGATTTCCTTAATTATCCACCCCCCTCCCCCACACTGGCATCACTCCCAACAGGCCTCTGAGCGTGGTTTCTGATTTGAGACGCTGAGCCGTTTGACGATGCTGCAGATACGCCTTAATTATTCAAAATTGGGATCAAAGGGTTGAAATGTTTTTCAGAGCGAGTGTGGTGCATGAAACTGGGGCAGGGCAGGGGTTTTTGGCATCCTGGTGTCAGTGGCTCTGCCCTAAGTGACTGTGGAGCTGCAGAATTCGCTTGATGCTTTAAGCTAAACTGGAATAGCATCACCTTCCAGCTGTTACTGTTAGGTTCTGGTTATGATTATGAATGAACCTACCTCTGCTAAAAGCAGAGACATACATGCTTGCTACCTCTCTAAGTTGTCATCTTGAAAGCCCTGGTTTCTCTTGATGTCCGTTTACTTCTTGGACCATCCATGTGTGGAGATGCAAAGTGGTTCTCATTTCAAGACAGCCTTGAAACTAGTTTATCCAGTTTTTGTGCACTGATCAGTGGATAGTGGATCCCTAGCAACCTTCCCCAAGGGAGATGTACATTTACAAGTTCAGAAGGAAGGGCCTTCATTGAGATTGAGCCGGGCATCCCGGTTTCATTGATGAGGAAACTAACACTCACAGGTAGAAGTGACTTGCCCAAGCCCAGGTGACTTGTCAGCGTCAGAATCATGGTCACAGTCTCCCAAATTCACCAGCAGTTTGGCCCATAGTGACTTCTGTTTACAAAAGCGAAATGTTTCTTCATGAAGATGCTGATTTCCCGACGCAGAAGGTTTTTAAGAGTGTGCCAGAATTGAAAGAGCCACGTGTACCCCAATGTTCATCGCTGCATTGTTTACAATAGCCAGGACATGGAAGCAACCTAGATGCCCATCAACTGACGAATGGATAAGAAAGCTGTGGTACATATACACAATGGAATATTACTCAGCATTAAAAAAAAATTCATTTGAAGCAATTCTACTCAGATGGACGAAACTGGAGCCCATTATCCAGAGTGAAGTAAGCCAGAAGCAAAAACAACAATACAGTATATTAACGCATATATATGGAATTTAGAAAGACGGTAACGGGAACCCAACATACGAGACAGCAAATGGAACGCAGATGTATAGAACAGACTCGTGGACTTTGTGGATGAGGGTAAGGGTGGGATGATATGGGAGAAGGGCATTGAAGCATGTTAATTGTCATGTGTCTAATCAATCGCCAGCCCAGGATTGATGCTCGGGACTGGTGCAGCGAGATTTCCCGGGGGGGAGGGAGGGAGGGAGGGGGGTTCCGGAGGGGAAGCATATGTAAACCCATGGTGATATCAAGACATTGTATGGCAAAAACAATAAAAAAAAAAAAAAAAAGAGTGTGCCCTTCAGGAGCGGAGTAGTAGGAGTTGTGTGGGTCACTCAGTCGTGTCTGCCTCCTTGTGACCACCTGGACTGTAGTCTGCCAGGCTCCTCTGCCCATGGAATTCTCCAGGCAGGAACATGGGAGTGGATAGCCATTCCCTTCTCTAGAGGATCTTCCAGACCCAGAGATTGAACCCAGATCTCCTGCATTACAGGCAGATTCTTTACCATCTGAGCCACCAGGGAGGGAGGGGCAGATGAAAGGGAGCAAACCTCGCACCACGCTTAGAGATTTCCTTTGTGTAGTGTTGCTTAGTCTTCCATTAAAAAAAAAAATCCAAAACATCTTATGGAAAAAGAAACTGAGTTAGAGATAGTAAGTGACTGTGATGTCGCAGAGCCAGGTGTAGCTCTGGAGCCTGTGCCCTTCCCGGGATGGGACAGTCAGCCCCTGCATGTGGCCACACAAGGTCCGGAGACCCGGAGCTGGACAGCTGGGGCTCTGCCTCTCTGCTGGACCCAGTGGATGGATCGTTGCCCTTCCCAATTCCTGTCACCCTGGAGGAGACTCTGCATGTCCCTCTCAGCTTGGCAGAGCCCCAGGAGGGAATCCAGTTCCCATCCTTGCTCATAGACAGATACGGAAAAAGCCCAGGTCCCCCTGTAAAACTGGGAGAAGATTCGGAGAGGCTCAGACAAAAGTAGCAGATATTGGAGTATCCTTAAAAAATTAAGCGCATTCTGCTCACTCACTGAATCAAGTTGCTCTGCCTCACAGTGCTCAGAGCTGTGGGCGGGCTGGGACGGTCACCAGAAGGGACAGATGGGCCCCTGTCCCCTCCCCACTGTCCTCTGCTTGTTTCCCTTCGCCCCCCCCCACCCCGCCCCTCACCTGGCCAGCTCCTGTAGAAGCTTCCTCCTGGCTAACCACTGACTTGCCTCCCTCCCCCCATCAGTTATACTCCTGGGATGGGCAGTAGGGAGTGTGACAGCGTATCGAAGAACAAGCATCATCAAGGGGTAAAGAGATCCTAGTAGGGGGATGCAGGGAGCCGAGGCTGAGGACCAGGGAGAGAAGAAGGGTCAGGAGTGCCCAGGACGGGTCTCAGTCACCCCTGGAGAGGCTCCGGTGTTCCTGTCCCACACTGCATCCTCATCTCTGCACCCGGAGAAGCAGGAGACCGCTCAGCCCTGATGTGGATTGTGCCGATTCCTGACTGTAGTTTCCAGGTTTCTGGCCTCAGTACAGAGGCTCTAAGCATCGAGGACTTTTTAGCCGCCTGGACCTAGAGTGGGTGAGGGGAGCCACTCTGGGGGTCTTTACTGGGTCACCTCCCTGGCAGCGCCGACTCCTCAGCCATTGGGCAGAGTGAACTGGGTTGAAACCAGGCGTACTTTCAGGCATGTTAATTAAATATGGGGATTATATACCCCAAATCTTCACAGAAAGTAGATTTATCATACCTCCTTACCAGATTTTACACACTCTACTTGGGTGAGACTGATGTTCCATATTGTAGAAGAATGCTGGATTTTATGGTCCCAAACCTTCAGATATTAAAAGAGAAGCATTCAGAAATGACAACGATGAGAAGCGAGATGGTGTTTGTCAGCCTCTGATGAGATGCTGAAGCTGAACGGAGTTCATGTGGGCCACTATACTCTCTGGCTGCACTGCAGGCCAGAGGGTTCACTGTGAGTTCAGGTTGACTTTGACCCAGCTTCTGTCCTGTCAGTGCCCATGGGCTTCATTCTCCACTTCTCAGATTGCCCTGTGATGTTCACAGGATCTTAATGCGTGTGAGAGGTGTGTGTAGGGCTGAGTGTGTGTGTGTGTGTAGGGGTGAAGGATGTGTGTGCGTGGGGGTGAGATTTGTGTGTGTGTAGGAGTAAGGGGTGTGTACGTGTGTGTGGGTAGATAGAAGTGTCTGTGTAAAACTTAAATATGAATATTTTAACTTCTGTCACAGGAATAGATTAAAATGTCAGATCTACTAGACTCTTAATAAAATCCAGCAGGTCTCCAGCCAGTTCCTTCTCACCTGCTTCCTGTTCCCTGGAGGCAACACTTTTCAGCTCTTAGCTGTTTCTGTCTGTGTTCACCTTTACATTTCTAAAGACCACACCTGTGCTGTTATGTTTCATGTGTGCCATGTTAGGTGTGGTCTGGGGGCTTCCTGCCATGGAAGATGGGGGTTCAGCCCTCTTCTGCCTTCTCCTACCATCCCACACCCTCCCACACACATATTCCCCTTCCCCCTCCAACTCTCCTAACATAGTTATCATCCATTTTGGCTCAATAAACAGTGTTTTTATGATCATGTAAATATTATTCACAGTGGAAACATCTACTGTCTTTTGATCCTGTTGGCCGCCTTCTGCAGCTGTGTATTTTGTCCAGATTGTGTGTGCACTTGCCCGGTTCCTGTGCATCCCCGGCTGGCTGTGCCTTCCGGAAGGTGAGCCTGCTGGATACTCTCTCCTCGGCTCTAGGGCCTGCCACACCCATCTCATCCTGGGACTTCCTCCCATCAGCTTGGGAGGACCTCCTCTTCTCCCCTCCATTTACTGTGCTCTATCTTCTGCTTCTTGGATCCCACCCTCCTCTCCAGTTCTGATCACTTCCTCACTGGATAGGTGACTTCCTCTCAAAGTGCATGTTGATTAATTTTGAAAGACCGTGCAGGTCTCCTTGTTGTCCTCGCTCAGCCGTGTCTGACTCTGCGACCCAATGGACTGTAGCATGCCAGGCTTCCCTGTCCTTCACTATGTCTAGGAGTTTGCTCAAATTCATCTCCATTGAGTCGGTAATGCCATCCAACCATCTCATCCTCTGTCACCCTCTTCTTTTCCCTCCTCAATCTTTCCCGGTATCAGGGTCTTTTCTAATGAGTTGGCTCTTCAAATTAACTGGCCAAAGTATGGGAGCTTCAGCTTCAGCATCAGTCCTTCCAATGAATATTCATTCAGAACTGATTTCCTTTAGGGTTTACTGGTTTGATCTCCTTGCTGTCCAAAGGACTCTTAAGAGTCTTCTCTAGCACCACAGTTAGAAAGCATCAATCCTTCAATGCTCAGCCTTCCTGATGGTCCAACTCATACATCTGTACATGACTACTGGAAAAACAATAGCTTTGACTATATGGACCTTTGTCAGCAAAGTGATGTCTCAGCTTTTTAATACACTGTCTAGATTTGTCATAGCTTTGCTTCCAAGGAGCACGTGTCTTTTAATTTCATGGCTACAGTAACCATCTGCAGTGATTTTGGAGCCCAAGAAAATAAAATCTGTCACTCGGGAAGACCTGTTTTCCTTCCTGAACACTAGATTGCTCATTAACTGGGTATAGTTTTGTTCCCAGTATTGAATTATCTTCTGGGTTCCAGTATTGCTGTTGATGACACAGACAGTAGATTTGTCTGTGACCTGCTGTTTCTTTCTGGAAACTTTCAGAAAGATTTTCTCTCTCTCCCAGTAGTGTTGGGCTATTTCACAATGATGTTTCTTTGTATTGATCTGTGTGCTGTCACTGAGATCAGCTTTCAAAGGACCCTTTCAGTCTGTAACTACATGTCCTTTGGGGGCATTCTTTTGTTTCTTTGATTCTTTTCTGTTTTTCTCTTCTTTCTAGAACCCCTAGCACTCAAATATTGTTTCTGTGGATTGATCGTCTACCTTTTTTTTTTTTTTGTTTGCTTTTCCAGTTTTGGTTGTATTTGACAAGTTTTATTTATTCTTGTTATTATTTTTTAAACAAAGTACAATTGCTATTTTATGGATGTAGTATTTTCTTATCTCTCGAAGGATGCTACGGCTGTGATTGTTTCTCCTCCTTGTATCTCTTTGTTCACTTATTTATTATTTGTGAGCAGAGACTTCCTCCAAATGCTTGGTCTACATTTGTTTGAGGGAAAGGTCAGATGACTGGTCGGGAAGATAAATGTGGAGGGGCCGGGCGTGTCAGCTGGGGCTCGGCTGTCTAGACACGGAGCTTCGACCTGCAAATGCCTTTGTTCCTCCCTCTGTCCTACACCCTACCCCGTCACCCTCCCTAGATGCCCAAATGTCACTGCTGTGGGTCTCACCTCTTAAACTGGTCGCTTTGCTCAGGGAAGAATTTTCTCCTGGGGAGTCAGGCTGGGCTGGGTGGTCCTGATCTCCCTGCTCTGGATGTCAGCTTCTTCTCATTCTTCCTGCTTTCAGCGTGTGCCTGTCCTCATCCCTAAGTTGTCGCTGTCGACTAAGCCCTGAGCCCCTCTGACTCACTATCTCCAGGAAGCAGTGCTAGCAGAGCCTTCAGCTGGACGGCGGGGAGGGCAGGGGCTGGGGCTGACTGCATGGGGAGGGGGCTGGGGCCATGGCTGCCCCGTGTACACATTTTCAATGAATTTTCCTCTTTTATTCTCATCTGCACACTCCATCTTTAGAGCTTCTCTGTGGCTCCTACTCTTGAGACTCTTGAGGGTTCTGTAATCTCATCAGATGTAGCCGCTGATAACATGCTTCCTCAGATTCCCATGATCTCACCTGCCTCCTGGATCCTTGGCCACTTGCCGGGCCTCAGTTATGGTGGCAGTGACCTTTGCCCCACTGGTCCAGGGCATCTGGCTGCCGGAGGCTGACCGGCTGTGTCTCCTCCCTTCTCCTATTTCTTCTCCACTTAAAAGGAGTTCTGGTATCCCTAGCCAGCCCCAGAAGGGACACAGCCAGGAGAAAGAAATGGGTTTCAACACACACAAAATTACACCAACTTCTTCCCTGAATTCATTGGCTGGGTTGTCTGAGAACATAATAAATGAATCCACTGCAGAACGTCAAGTGGCTGGGAACTGGAAGAGGCCTGCTGATTTGTGCAGACTTGTCTCTGGGTCCATCCTTCTTCCAGATTTGTGAAAAACCTTCTCATCGTCATTCTTTCACCTGACATCATCGCGGACATTGGAGACTTAAGGATGATTGATTTCTTTTTATTTTGCAAGAAATCATAAGAAAACTTGGAGGAGCCACAGAGAAAATGTTCTGGGCATCACTCTTATTTTTGAGAGTTGAAAACTGTCTGGTACAGCAGTATAGCTGGGAACACATGATCTGGTGTGTGTGCTCAGTCACGTCCCGACTCTTTTGCGACCCTTGGACTGTAGCCCACCAGGCTCCTCTGTCCATGGAATTTTCCAGGCAAGAATACTGGAATGGGCTGCCATTTCCTCCTCCAGGGGCTCTTTCCAACCCAGGAATCGAACTCTCATCTCCTGTGTTGGCAGACACAGTCTTTTCCACTGCACCGTCTGGGAGTTTCCCTGAACTACATTTTCAGGTCTCACTGTAATAGCCTGTTTCCCCGGTAGGCACCTCCTCCTCCCCCTCTTGCTTTCCCACTAGGTGTGCTGAAGGGCCAACACTTTATCTTGCTTATCTCATAGCTGCAGCACTCAGAAGGATGCTCGGGGTGTTTTCAGTGTCAAAAATACCCATGGCATTGGAGACTGGAAGTCCCCCAGTCCTTCCGTTGAGGTTTTGCATAGCTGGGGGTGCTGACCGTTGAAGCAGGTAGTGCAGAGGGTCTGTGAGAACAGACGAGTTGACACATCTGATAGAGGCCATCCAGCTGCAAACAGGCCTTGGCTGCCAAGAGGAGAGATTCCATTGTTTTCTTCTCAAAGATGGTGCAGCATCTCTGGAATGAATGAAAACTTAACTTCAGACATTGCTTCCAGCCCAGAAAACATTCTTCCTTCTTAACCTCGCATCTTTGGCAACATCTGTTTGCCTTGGCAAGATCCACTTGGTATGCTGCCTCTTCTGGCTGTGCTGTCAGTCCTGGGAACAGCATCTTTATCTCCTCCCAGAGCCGTCTGTGTCTTGCACGCGGAAACCAGACTCACCATGTCAGTCCCTAGTGAGTTGGCCTTGCCATTCAACCCAGACCATTTCTTAGCTTCAAAAACAAATATGTTAAGTATGTAAATTGTGAAATGTAATAATAAACATCTGTGAATCCAAAGTTTGATGTAAAAAATTTGTGCAAGACCAATAACATTGAAGCTCGGCCTCCCTCTCACAAACGTAAGCACTTTGCTGGGTCTTATATGTGTCATTCTCCTGCCTTTCTTTAGATGGTTACCATACATGTATATACTCCTGAACAATATATTACCATGGTTTGCCTTTTGGCTTAAGTCTATAAAAATTCTATCATGCGGTTAGATATTCTTATGCAACTTGCTTTTTCTCTCTTGCCATTAGATTTGTGTACAGATCCTTTGTTAATTTTCACTTGTTTTCGAGCCCCTCATGGAACCATACCACGATTTATTTCTCCATTTTCCTTTTAATGGATGTAGTGTTTCTCATCTTTTCTAGAAAAACAAGTGCTCTAAACAGTCTTGTAACCATATCTGGGTGCACATGCAGTATATACCTAAGAATAAAATTACCAAGCCATATGTAAAACTCGAACTAAACTGTACTAGCTGATGCCAAATTGCTTTCTAAAGTGTTTGAGTCAAATCTTATACACTACTAGAGAGGATTAAGTCCCATTAATGTATATCTTCTCTGGCACTTTATATTGTCAGATTCTTTAATTGGGTGTGAAAATACTTTCCATCTTGTTTTCAACTTAAATTTTCTTGATTACATAATGAGGTATCTTTTCAAAAGTTCATTAGCTATTCTAGTTCCCTTTTTTGAGAATACCCATTCAAGTCTTTTCCATAATTTTAAGTTGGATGGTGTGTCTCTTTCTCATTTTTAGGACTTTAATATATCAATATATTCTGGATTCTAATCATTTGACCTCATATATATCTGGCAGATGTCTTTCCCTGTTTGAGCTATCATCTTACTTTCTTTCAAGTGTCTTTTGACACCTGAAGTTTTTAATTTTAGTGTAGTTTAAAGTGATCAGTCTATTCTTTTTTTCTCGAATGGTTTATTTTACACGTGGATAATCAATTAAGCTGTCCCAGCACCAATGAAATAGTCCTACTGTCTCCTACTTACTTGAAAAATCAGCTTCTTAAAAAAAGTTATGTGTATATATAATGGATCTATTTTTCGACTTTCTATTTTGCTCCTTTAGTCAATTTGTCAACCACTGCACCAATACCACCTTATCCATTTAATAATTCTTGGTGACTGACAGGGCAGTTTCCCCTCCCTTTGGCTTCTGTGGTACCTTGACTATTTTTGTTTCTGTTTACCTATTTAAGAACTCATTAAAATATGGATAAAATATGATCTAAAAGTGGATGTCCTCACATACCATGTTATCAAAGCTGATTTCCCAGACTCTTTCATGTTTTTGAAAACTGTTTGTTTGAATCAAGTTCAGGTAAAGTTCATTCCAAGAGTTTATCATGGTCAGGACTTTGCTGCTACAGTTACCTTAGTGTCATTTAAGATGTTGCCTCTGTTGCATACATTTCTTATAAATAGAAAAGAGACTTGATCATATTCAAGTTTGTTTTGGGGAGGGGGAGAGGCCAGGCTACTTGATAGGTTTTAGTAAGTATGTACTTCCAGCAGGGGATGTGTAGTATTTAATTGTTTCTCTCTTGTGCTAATAGTGACCATGGATCATCAAGGCTTAAACCCATCAGTTCACTAGGGATTACAAAATGGCAGCATTCTAATTCTATCATTCTTTCCTACTTATCAGGCTGGAATTATTTTATAGAAGTAATTTCCTCCAACTGTTAATTACTTGGAGGTATATTTTGTGAAGGAAAATAGGACAAGTTGGACTAGAATCAATTATCCACACTGAGAAATGTTGATTCTTTCTTTACCAATTTTTGAAATGGCTTCCTCCAAAGGTAACAGATACATTTTAAAAAGTATTACAAGTTCTTGGGTTAGAAGCTATCACAACATTGTTAATCTACTATACCCAAATACAAGATTAAAAAAAAGTTTTAAAAAAACTTGGGTTAAATCTTCATGCTTTAGTCCCTTATAGTTATTATTCTCACTGATGTCCAAATTGCCCCATCTATGGCCATGGGGGCTGCTTCAAGTTGGATTCTGCAATTTATCTTTTACCTAACCCAGTAGTTTTGTTTGCTTTTCTGAAGTTAGTAATTACAAAGTATTCCAGGCTCATCTTGGACATTTTCAACTCCAGACCTAGAATTAGCCATTTGCCAAAAGTCCTGGTTCATATTAGTGCAAAATGCTATTCAGAAAAACTAGTCTCTGCATTAGGAGGCTTTATTGCTAGTAACTTAGTCATTGTTTCTGGACTGTTAGAGTGGATAGAGACAACATACAGACAGACAGACGTGTGCATGAACCATACAACATGGGTTCTCAGGTTGGTGACTGCATGGTCTTTATTTAACTTTATCACTATTATTTCTGTAAGATTTCCCCCCTGTGGCATTAATATCATTTTGAGTTCTCACCAAGTGTATGGAAGTATTTTTTTTGGAAACATTTTGGGTGAGAGTTGGTATCCATGTAGTTTTAATTTACATTTGTCTTCTTTTGAGCAAGTTGAAAATTATGTGAGTTTTGAGGTAGGTGTGTATGTGCTTATTCTTTTATTTATAAATCAACTTGTCAAGTTGCACTAAAAACCTTGTTGGGAATCTTTATTGGAATCGCATAGAATCTATAGGCCAATTCTTCTGAACTTGATATTTTTATGATATTGAATTTTTCTGCCCATGAACTCCGTCTATTTCTTTATGTGTTTAGGTCTTCTTCAATGTCTTTCAATAAATCTTTTTAATCTTTTCCACAAAGGTCTTGAGTATCTTTTGTTAGAGGTGCCTAAGTCCTTTATGCGTTTTGTTGCTATTATAAATGGAATCTTATAAAATTTCATTTATACATACTTGATCGTAGAGTAAATATAATTTATTTTTGTCTATTGCTTGTAGGTACAATGATTTTGCTAGTTTTCTTAGTTTTCTAATAATTATAGATTCTTTCAGGTTTTCAGTAAAGATAATCATCTAGGGATACTGATGACTTTGTTTTTCTATTTCAGTCCTTCTGTGTTTGATTTATTTTTCGTATCTTGTCTGCTGTTGAATTTCTTCAGGATGACATTGGATCAGATAAAAATATTAGATTATCTCTTTTGAGCACTATCAGGGGTGGTGCTGGTGGTAAAGAACCTGCCTGCCCGTGCAGGAGATGTAAGAGACACAGGTTCAATCCCTGAATCGGGAAAATCCCCTGGAGGGGGGCATGGCAACCCACTCCAGTGTTCTTACCTGGAGAATCCTTCGGACAGAGGAGCCTGGCGGGCTGCAGTCCATTGGGTCACAAAGAGTTAGACATGACTGAAGCGACTTAGCGTGCACCTACTCACATGCTAAGCATGGTCAGGTGTCCCCCATCTGGCCAGACAGAAAAGCTTGACAGGCTTTCCTCTTCTTCCCTTGCCCACACCCAGTCTCTGTTAGGATATGACTTCTGCACAGTGAGATGTCAGCCAAAGTTCTGCCAGTTGACTTGCAGCAGTGGAGCCCCCCACAGCTTTGCTCAGTCAGCCTGGCAGAGGGTGATGTGCTTTCTTAGACCTCACATCATTGTGAGCAGGATGGGCTGGACTGAGATCCCAGAGAGTCAGGGAAACCCTGGGATAGGAATCCCTGAATGAGAGCTAGGTCACATGAATGAGGTAAGCCTGAGAAGCAGAGAGCTTTGTGTCCTGAAGGTCCCCAGGGTCAGATGTGAGAAGCCATTCCATTGGCATCAAGACACAGGAGGAAGTAGAGCGTAAGGCAAAGCATAAGTATTGGGAGACCAGTAGGCTTTAGACCACAGTGAGGAGCAGGAACAAGTACCCGGATCCAGAATCTGTTGCCTGGATGTGATTTCATCAACCTTAGGTCTTGTGTATACCCGTGGGTCAGTGTGGTTAGACTCAAGTTCAGCGCTGTGAGGACTGAATGCGATTATACATGCAAAGCCCCAGCTCATATCCTGGCATGCAGTAGAGGCTTAATCGACAGCAGTTCTTGGCAGGTGGAGCATCTCTGTAGACATTAAGTGCTGTATCTGCCAAGTGCTGCTATTGATTGAACCCTTGTTGCATGCCAACACACCAGCCTGGGGCTCTGCTCTCTGTTAGCTGTGGGCTCTCCTGCCAACTGGGTCATCCCCCAATGTGCCACGGCCCTGGTGTGTTCACCGCAGGCCCCTCAAAGCACCCATTCTAGCAAATGGTCCTCTGGAGCACATTCACGTTTCCCTGGGCTGCAGATTCTCAGCATGGTATCCTGCCTTTGCTGCTTGGCTTGTTGACATGTCCCAGAGTCCTTGTCTGGTTTCTGGGCAGGGCTGGGGCTGCAAGCCTGGTCGACAGATTAGTCTCCAGCCCCCATAGGGTTTGGGGGAATCTGTGTATCCTTGGCATGTTGTTTCAGTGATAGGCTTATTTAATATAGACTGGTTTTTATCTTAATCACCCAGAGAATAAATGAGCAATGCAAATGCCTAGGACTCAGCTCATCCAGGCCACAGAGAATCATGGTGGCTCTAGATTGGAGCCTGCTATTCGCCATATGCCCGGCCTGAAGCAAGTCTTTCCTGGTCATGGCCCTCAGCGCTCTCAGCTCAACTGTCCAGTGTCCTCTGACCAGACGCTGGATGTCCCCTCCGCGGTTTCTCTCCTCAAGCCATGCTCCTGACTCCAGGCAGTGTCTTTCTGCAGTAAAGCTCAGCCGGGGGAGGGGGTAGAAGATTCACTGCTCTCATATACCTTGCACTATTATCATGACCAATCTCCTTTCACACATTTTATTCTTCGCTTTATGATAGCTATTAAAGACTGTTAGGAGCTCTCTTGGTTCCTTGAGGAATATTTATGCATTTTATAGGACTCTTGTGAAGGAGAGGCACCCTTATTAGGAGCAGGCAGGGAGAGTCTGTATTGGGGGCGTTCGGTGGCCTCCTCGCCCAAAGGATCATGGTACCGAGGCTCCCTGTTCAACTTGCTAGTTTATGCACCTGTCTAAACTGTTTTCTTTGCGGTGGGGTGGGGGGGGCGGCGAATATTAAGGGATCTCTGAGAATTTCAGCCAGCACAGAAAGACCGTATTTTTGCTGAGATCTTGCTTCTGTTTGACTGTCATCTGCTCTGGTGGGAAGGGTGGGAAGAAAGGGGCCTGCACGAGCTGTTCTCATTTTTCAGCCTCTCCCCCCATGCCTGACTTCACTTATCCACTAAGGAGCTGGCACCTGGCTCCTACTGTGTCCCCAATGACTTTAGTCCCCACACCCCGTTTCACCACTCTGCCTTCCTAGCACATCCTGTATTTCATGGGGCTGGGGGCAATCTCTAGCTTTTTTTCCCTCCCCCTTTGAGTGTTTTCAGTTCATAGCACAACCAAGTGGAAAGTAGAGAGGTTTTCTATGTACCTTGACACATATGCAACCTCCCCACTATCAGCATCCCCCACAGAGCAGTCCATTTGCTAACTGTCAATGAACCTGCTTTGACACACTATCCCCCGAAGTCCAGTTCCCATTACAGTTTGCTCTTGGTGTTGTATATTCTGTGGATTTTGACAACTGTATAATGACATGTATCCACCCTTTCAGTAAGAGACAGAGTCATTTTATTGCCCTAAATCTCCTCTGTGCTCTGCCTGTTCATCTTTCCCTTCCCACCTAACCCATTACAACCACTGATCTTTCTAGTGTCTCCATAGTTTTGTCTTTTCCAGAATGTCATGTAGTTGGAATCGTAGAGTCTCTAGTCTTTTCATATTGACTTCCTTTACTTGGCAGTATGCACTTAAGGTTCCTTGGCAATATGCATTTCCATGGTTTGATTGCTCATTTTTCTGTTCGGCCCTGAATATGTTCCATCATCTGGATGTACCGCAGCTTGTTGATCCGTTCGCCTACTGAAGGATGTCTTGGTTGCATCCATGTTTTGTCAGTTGTGAATCAAACTGCCGTAAGTATCCATATGCAGGTTTTTGTGTAGACATGCTTTTCAATTCCTTGGGTAAATACCAAGGAGCATGATTGCTGGATTGTATGGTAAGAATATATTTATTTTTGTTAAAAGCTGCCAGACTGTCTTCCAAAGCGGCCCAGCCCTGTTTTAAGTCATACCTAGCCCTCCTGGGAAGTGGGTTATCCAAACCTGAGGGATTTTGAGGACCACCCACACTGCCCAAGTTCTGTTAATCCCCTCTCTTCAGCGTGTCTCCAGAAGGCCTTATCTTTTCTAGAGGGGCTACCGCAAGGGTCTTCTCACTGTGTGTGTCCAGGCTTCCTGCAGCTGTGGGAGCGATGAGTGGTGCCCGTGTCTGTTACCATGGTGACCAGAGGCGGGATAAAGGATAAATGACTACCGTGAACTCTGTAATCTCGTCTTCACTGTTCAAAGTGTGATCCCAGACCACCTGCGGCAGAACTTAGGGATGGTTTAGATACATGGATTCCCAGTTGCTCCACAGATGGAATGAATCAGACCCTCCGGAAGTGGCCCCAGAACTTTATGTGCATCACTCCTTACTTCATTCCCTCAAAGCTGATTCTGAGCCTCGCTGTGTTTTGAGAACTGCTGACCCATGTGCTAGGTCTACCTCTCACTAGTCTCTGGACCTAGATAAGGAAATGTCTCAGGGCCCCAGAATTCCCTTCTGGCCTGAGGGGGTCTCCTTGGACTGGGGTTCTTCTACCCTGCTCCCAGAAAGCCTCCCTCCTCCCACCCTCCTTTTCCCTACTTGGGCCTGCCGTCTTCCTCCATTTCTCTGTGCCTTTTCCTCCATCTCATTTTAATTGATTCCGAAGTGTTAAGGCACTTAGTATGAATTTGTGTTTCGCTGAAATCAATCTCTTTCTGCAAGCTTGCTTCCCCCTTCTTTCAAGTCAGCTAAATCTTGCCTCCCCCAAATTAAATGGCTCCAGGCGGAACCAGCCTTGAGTTGATTACCTAATGCCATAACAGCTCCTGTGCCGCTCATCTGGCCTGACCTAATTTGACCCAGCAGTGCCACCCGGTCACAAGCAGAGTCCACACTGTACTGTGCCCTGTGTGTTACCCAGGGGGTGGCAGGGAGGAGAGAGATGCTTGGTGGGGAGGCAGAACCTGTCTACATGGTAGTGGTAATGTGTTGGGGAGGGGATGGTCCTGGCCTCTGAAATTTGGGGTGACCCCAAAGAAGATAAGCAAATGCTTTCCTTCCTCAATGACTATTAAAGCTCCTTGTCCTCACTGTGAGCCTGGAAACCTGGGGTCCCTGCATTGTGAGAAGCCAGAATTCCAGGTATCCTGGAAACAGATTGGGTGTCTTTGGGTGACTGTGTGACTGTGAACCTATTTCTTCATCCCAGAGCAGTGACTATCCTGTTAGGCCCCCACCAGAGGATGGATTTGCTGTTATTATTAAGGCTCTAGTGGACAGGCGTCGGCCTGCTCATTGTCCAGGTGGTGAAGCTGACACTCGGTGTCCCCCAGTGGCTCATCTGGAGTCACATATCTGTTCTGCACAGTGAGTGGCAGAGCAGGACTCGAGCCCAGCACTGCCTGCTGATGTCCTTGGCCCTCCCCTTGCACCAGGCTTTCCTGAAGTGCCCCGCTTGGAGTCCAGGAGGCAGGGGTCCCGGTGGGCTTGGGTCTTCACTCCCTGACTTGCCCCTTACCATGAAGGATGGGTGTGGCTTCCTCTGGAGCTCCTGCTCACTCATCATGGTTTGAGCCCTTCCTTCCTTGAGTCTGAGAAAGTTCAGACTGGCAAAGGGGGCCGCTCCCTCCCCCCTGTGGATGCCTGCAGGCTGCTGGGCTGAGAGTAGAGGCCTATCTGTGAACGTTAGTTATCACGAGAGGCAGATCAAAGGGTGAGGTTCGAGTGTGCTTAGTAACAATGTCTTGAGTGGTCTTGACCACCAGGGACTGGGTTTCAGTCCAGAATCTCACTCCTAGGCTATCTTTCACCTTAGTTCCCTCAACTGTCAAATGGGAGAGAATTATGTGTCCATCCCCACTCTGGTCCGATGGGGTTGTCATAAAGAATGGACAGGTTAACGGATGGGAGTGTCCTTAGCACATTCCTTGGCACACAATAAGTGCTCAGAAATGTTTTTTGCATTTGTTCCTAAGAAAGTGTGAAAGTGTTAGTCGCTCAGTCCTGTCTGACTCTTTGTGACCCCATGGACTGTAGTTGCCACACTCCTCTGTTCATGGGATTCTCCAGGCAAGCGTACTGGAGTGGGTTGCCATTTCCTTCTCCAGGGGATCTTCCTGACCCAGGGATAAAATCCCAGGTCTCCCACATTGCAGGCAGATTCTTTACTATTTGAGCTACCCATGGAGATACAATAAAAATATGTTAAAAAAGAAAACCTTAAAGTATCTGAGAGCGATGTATCTATCAGTCGGTGAACATAGAAAGGACAGATTTCAGTGAGTCTGCCTGCCAAGGGCATGCCTTTGGCCCTATAGCCCGAGGGACAGGACGTGATTCCACATCATAAAGATACCTGTCTTAGTTAAAAAAAATATACAGAGGGTGATTAGGGGCTGCGCTGATTACATGCACATGAGGAAGTGCAAACTCTGTTGATGAGGTCAGCAGTTCTTCTTCCTGGTTGCACATCACCCCAGGGTGTCTCCCATTATCTCCAGAAGGGTCAGGAACCACTCAAGATGTTATTAATTTTAATCCATTCTAATTAAATATATAAATGGGCCATGTACCACTTTGTGGAAGGAGAAAAGGGGGGATGCAATATCTTAAAATCGAATCTGTAATTCTTAAGCACTTGGTGGCTGATGTCTTGAGGGCTAAGAATGATGATTTTTTTTTTTTTTCTGCTTTCCTTTCTTGCTCCTCCTCTCTTCTCTCATTATGTGCCCTGCTGGGTGCTCTGACTGATATGGGCAGAGAATGCTGCTATATGGAGAGCCGGCTGGGCCATAGGATAAGCAAGGCTGATAGGGTGGGGATTGGGAGGGCGGGTCCTGAGCCCTGGGTTCTTGTCTTGTTTGCCTCTCAGTGCTGTGTGACTTTGGCTGAATCCGCTCTGGCTGAGCCTCTGACGGGGCTCATCATCCCATTCTTTCAGTCTCACAGGGTCAAGGTGAGCTTCAAGGCAGCGGTGAACGGGCCAGTGCACAGGAGGTTGCCTCCATTCCTCAACCACGTCTATTAAGCACCATCTTTTGCCAGGCCCTGGGCCACATGTGTGAGAACAGCCATGAGCAAAAGAGGGCAGCTCCATGCTCTGGGGCAGCTCATAGCAGAAAGGGGTCACTTGGGCTCTGGGTGCCGCATGGGAGATGTGGCCCACAAGGGAGAGCTGCTGCTGTTGCCTTGGCACTGGGACACTCCTGACCTCTCAGAGACTGTTTCCCGGGTCAGTGAGGACATGGTCCCTGTCTACTGTGAGTTCTGAAGGGGGAGGACTATCCCCAGACTGTAGCCTCTCCCTACAGCAGTTCCAGAGGAGGTGTTGTGCTCAGCCTGTCTCTCTGTCTCTCAGTGCTGTGGGGTGGGTTAGAGACAGAGGAAGGCTCCCAGCTCAGCGTGGGGCGGGGTGGGCGGTGGACAGAGCCTGCCCACTGGCCCGACTCTGAATGAGGAGAAAGGTGTGCAGGGTGGGGAGGTGCTTAGTCACATGGAGAGGGCCAGGCGGCTGGGGAAAGGATGTGCCCTGGATACTGGGAGCTTTTCATATGACCCTGCACATCACAGCTTTCGGGGGCTCCCTGCCAACTGTCTTCCCCTCAGGCCTGGGGTGGACCAGTGGGATTCTGGGGGTAAGATGCTGCTGCTGCTGCTAAGTTGCTTCAGTCGTGTCTGACTCTGTGCGACTCCGTAGATGGCAGCCCACCAGGCTCCCCCATCCCTGGGATTCTCCAGGCAAGAGTATTGAGGTGGGTTGCCATTGCCTTCTCCAATGCATGAAAGTGAAAAGGGAAAGTGAAGGCGCTCAGTCATGTCCGACTCTTAGCGACCCCATGGACTGCAGCCCTCCAGGCTCCTCTGTCCATGGGCTTGTCCAGGCAAGAGTACTGGAGTGGGGTGCCATGCCCTCCTCTGGGGAATTTTCCCAACCTAGGGATTAAACCCGGGTCTTCTGTGTTACAGGTGGATTCATTACCGTCTGAGCCACCAGGCAAGCCATTTATGGAGTCTCTTACTCAGGAACTCAAGAGACCCTGGAGGCGTTGGGTGAGCAGAGCCTGGGGCTGTAGGAAGTGGGGTCCAGTGGCTGCCAAGGGGAGGCTGAGCAGGTGGTCCACGGGGAGACCTGAAGGCAGCGCTGAGGCACCCTGTCCTTGTGGTCCCTGCACGTGCCACTCGGCCACCACCTTTCTGAATTTTTTTCTTTCCCTGTGTCTTCTGCATCTGGCAAATGCTGGCTCACCCTTCAGATCTCAGATCTCCTTTCCTCCAGGAAGTGCCACTGACCTCCCTGGGCTGTGCCTTGTGCTGTTCTCATAGGGATTCACAGTACACCCCCCCACCCCCCAACTTGATTCCTTCGTGTCAAGAGTCTCAACCCCTTGAATCAAAATGGCCTGTTTTTACATCTTTGGCTGCATTAGACTGTGTGCTGCAGCTCTGGGCACCTAGTAGGTGTTCAGCAGATGCTTCTGGAATGAGTGATGTTGGGGTTACTGGCACAGAGCCAACACTGGGATGTGGGTGGTCCCGGGCCACCTCAGCAGGAAGTCGATGTCGCTGCTGCTGTCAGGGCCCGGGATTAGGCATCCCTGGCCTGGATCACAGATGGTCTGGAGGGTTCTGGGTTTCCCTCTCTCTGCTCTCTCTTGCCCAGGTTGTTCATTCCTGGGGCTGAAGCTGCAGCTACGTCCCCAATTCTTTAAACGTCTTGGGTGGTTTCTCAAACATTTTACCTCTAACGTGCTTTGCATACTGCCTCACATTTGAAAACCCACATGTAATTTAAGGAACATCTAATCAATAGAGTCTTGATTCATTTTCCCCTTAAATCATCAGTATTGTTGTGAAGAGCCTATTTGACGTTCAGGAAGGTTCTTAAGCATTTTTAATAACCATTTTTTCCCCTTGCCTCCTGTGTTTTGTAAAACTATCTTTTTAAAAGATACTTTTTCCAGTGGTTGAACAAGCTCAAAATGCCAGCTTCCCAATTGCTTAGATTGTATACAGTATGCAGTTCTGTCAGTAAATGGACTTCTCCAGAATACTTTCATATAGATATATAGATACGCATTTTTAACCAGAGCAGGTTTTGCTGGCGGTTATCTGAGGGTTATTGGGTAACGGTTCTTAGCTCCCAATTGTGACTTGAGACTGGAGCTAGAGTAAGGGGATCTGGTCTTCTCCAGTAATGGCTCACATTTCCCACTTGGAGGTGTCATATAGTTTTTAAAAATTTTGAAGCCATGCCCCATGGCATGTGGGATTGAACCCATACCCCTTACTTTGGAACTGCAGAATCTTAACCACTGGACCACCAGGGAAGTCCTGGTGTCACATATTGTAAGCACTAGATACACACGTGGGTAGGCAGTTATCTTCATTTCACTGGATCTGATGTGATACTCTGTCCCCGCTGTGTTTTGCCAGTTATATCATACTTTTACAAAGTGCTTAGTGCATGCCAGATGTCATGCTAAACTCTTCACCTGCATCTTCTCATGAAGCTGCTATCCCGTTTTACGGACAAGAGCACTGAGGCAGAGGGCTTGTGTATGAGTTTCCTGTGGTCACTGTGACAAATAATCTCAAACTTGGTGCGTTAAAACAATAGACATCTAAGCTCTCTCAGTTCTGGAGGCCTGAAGTCTTAAATCAGGGTGTTCGTAGGGCTGGACTTTTGAGAGAATTCCTTCCTGACCTCTTCAAACTTCTGGTGGCTCCAGCATTCCTTGATTTGTGGCCGTTTCACTCTAATCTCTGCCTCTGTGGTCACACTGTCTCCTCCTTTTCATGGGTGGCATCTCCTCCTCTCTGTGCCTGTCTCCTGTAAGGACACTTGCCATTGGATTTAGGGTGCTATGGATAATCCAGGAAAAGTTCCTCTGAGGACCCAACTTTTTTTCATGCAAGGTGTAGTAGTCACAGCTTCTGGGAGTTAAGACATGGCCATATCTTTTGGAAGCCACCATTCAACCCACTACAGCTTGTAAGGAGCACAACCAGGACCCAAACCCAGGCAGTGTGACTGCAGAGGTGGGACTTCTCAATACTGCTGTGCCCCTGCTCTATGGCTAATGTGCCAGGACATTAGTGATGGAAACTGTTTAAGTTGTCAGGGTGGAAGGGCCTAAGGATCTCTCTAAAACCTCTTTGAAAAGGGCACTAATCCTATTCAGGGCTTCCCAGGTGGCACTAGTGGTAAAGAACCCAACTGCCAATGCAGGAGACTTAAGAGACATGGGTTCAGTCCCTGGGTTGGGAAGATCCCCTGGAGGAATGCATGTCAACTCACTCCAGTATTCTTGCCTGGAGAATCCCATGGAGAGAGGAGCCTGGCGGGCTACAATCCATGGGGTTGCAAAGAGTCAGATACAACTGAGCAACTTAGAAGAACCCCATTTATGAGGGCTCCACCTTCATGATCTAAGAACCTCTCAAAGGCCCCACCTCCTAATACTATCATCTATGGAGGTTAGGATTTTAGCATACGAATTTGGGGGAGGGATATAAGGATTCATATTTGGAGAAGGAAATGACAGCCCACTCTTGGTATTCTTGCCTGGGAAATCCCATGGACTGGCGAGCCTGGTGGGCTGCAGTCCATGGGGTCACAGCAGTCAAACATGACTTAGTGACTAAAATAGCAACAAGAACAAGGATTCATATTACAGCATATCCTTTCTGTTTTCTTGTTTTTGTGTGTTTTTTTCTATGTTGACAAAATATTTGGGTCCTTTCACTTCAGCACGTGAATTCTAAAGTTTATGTGGCTAGTGTTCTGTACTGAGGACTGTGACCTCACATTGTGGACAGTTACAGGTCTGCCACTCCACCCGGACACAGTGGTAAATACTGCCTGGGGTGTGTGGTTGTGATATTAATAGATATCAACACATGTTAAAATACCTCCGTTATCAGATTGGGCTTCCTTGGTGGCTCAGATGGTAAAGTGAGGAGACCTGGGTTCTCTTCCTGGGTTGGGAAGATCCTCTGGAGAAGGGCATGGCAACCCACTCCAGTATTCTTGCCCAGAGAATCCCATGGACAGAGGAGCCTGGTGGGCTACAGTCCATGGGGTAGAAAGTATCATATTTTTTGGCCAGAAAACATGAAATATGAGTGATTTCATCTGACTCAGCCTCATGTTTGTTTAAAATCTGTCACCCATCAGCATTCTCATCTCTTCCCACGGCTTGTCTTCCTCCTTTCTGCGTCTTCCAAAGGCCAGCTGAGCATGCCAGTCTCCTGCATGTGCCTTGGATTTCAGCTCGTGACGGGTCTGACCCATCTCCCTTCTTTAGTTATTTAGGTACTTGTCAGGCAGGTTTGGTGCTTTGTCATGACCCAATCCCATCCTAATTTTGACTGTCTCCAAAGAAGCCACAAAGGAGCCAGCCCATCTTAAAGTCATCAGCTTGCCTTAAGGGTTTGGGAGCATTGGTTTGAAACCAGCCTGTTATTATCCTGCTTTGTGCACTGTGGCTGCTAGCATGAAGTACTTACGGGTAGTGTCAGGTTGGGTCCAAGTCTAAAAATACCCGCTTCCCTTCAGCATCTGGTCTTTTCTGGAGAGTGCCCTGACTCGCAACCAGAAATTCACCACATTCTAAACATTTACACATTTAATGCATCCTGAAATATTAACCTATATTATGCACAAGCAGCAGTGTAAATGTTTCCTTTCCTGGCAAGGACTGTGTTATATTGGAAATCATTTATTGAGATTTATTTCTTAACAGGGCAGACAGGCTGTTTGCATCGTTAAGGTTCCCAAAAGCCAAAGTGGAAATTCTAGGGTGGTGTTTACATGGAGATTTGGAGTCCCTAAGAATGGCCCTTCTAGGACTGAGTCGTCAATCAATCTGTGTACATTTCTCAAACATGCATGATTTGTGTGCCTACAAGATAAAACAGTGTGTGACTTAGGGAAAATTATTCCACCTCTCTGAACCCTCATTCCTATAGTCCCATCTGAAGTTGGGTGTGATAATAACGGAACATGCTTTGTAGGGTGGCCAGAAGAGCCCATAAACTTGGCCCAGAGTCAAATCTACCTCCTTCTAATTCCAAATAAAGAAGAATATTTTGTAGAAAGTGAGTTGTCTGTTGCTGAAAGTGTCTTGGCAGAGATGGAGAGGTTGATCAGCAAGGCTGTTACTAAGGGGATCCCACTGCTGCATGAACGAAGGGAACTTACTAGCCCCTAGACTCTCTAGCCCTGAGAGCCTAGGATTATGTACCATCTGGATCTGGAAAGAAAGATGTATATCCTGGAAGGTGAGAAGCAGGAGAGATTATCAGGGACCTGGGACTCTGGTTCCCAGCACAGAGGTAACAGTTTGGTCAGTTTAGTTGCTGAATAGGCGCTCAATAATACATACCTACTGAGTGTTAGCTGTGATGCCAACACAGTAAAAGGTCCTAAGGAGGTGCTGCAGCATCTGTCCTAAAGGAGCTTTGCCTAAAAATGTCTAATCCCATCTTAAAGGATCTGGGGGAAACAGTACAGCGAAGAGAAAGGGAGATCTCACATTTGTCAGAGACCTACTGTGTAGAAAGCATGGTGTATATTGTCTCTTTAAAACTTTGTGAGTGATATACTATTATCTCCAGTTTACAGGTGCAGACATGAAGTCTCAAGGAGACTGATTTAATCAGTGCTTCTGTATAAGTCAGGATGAGCTAGGTTCTGCCGTAACAACAAACAGCCCCTGAATCTTTGTGTCTGAAAACAGAGATTTATTTCTTGCTCACTCTACATATCCATTGTGGGACAGCTATGGGGTCTGCTCCCTGTTGTTTTTCTCATTTAGGAACCCAGCCTGATGGAGCAGCCACCATCTAGAACCTTGTCAGAGGGTGGGGGGAAATAGAGCAAAGCAGGCACTGGCCCTTAAAGTTCTGATTTCATTGGCCACAGCAAGTTGTATGGCGACACCCAACTTCCAGGAGGCGAGAAGATCAGTCTTACCACCTGTCTGAAATGAGGGTGCCAGGAGGCTGGTGCATAGCCCCATTGATGACCAATATCCCAGCAAGTGGCAGGGCCAGAAGTCAACTCTGTGTCATGTCTGCTTTATCCTGCCATTCTAGTGTCTGGTGACTCTCTGACCTCTGCATTGAGAAATGGCCCCAGTTTAGTGACAGTGATACTGTGCTGTCAGCAGCCCCTCCTGAACCCCTCTAGCCCCAAGCACCCTGGGTCCCACTTGTCATCCAGGCTTTCTTAAGGAATTCACCCACTGATGTTGTAAGCAGCATGAGAGGCTTGAGAAAGGCTATAGAGTGCCTCCTCCCCTTGGCTCCAGGTATAGGGAAGGCCCTCATGGCAGGCACAGACCAGGTACCAGTGAGAGTCTCATCAGGAGGATGGAGCCAGAGAAGCTGGCGGTGATCTGAAGAGAACAAGAGGATGTGAGGGATGTACAAAACCCCAGCAGGCCAAAAGAGAGCCATCTTTGAAACTAGCTTAAGGTATGCTCACGCTGCCATCACAGGATCCACCACCTGGGTGGCTTAATCCAGAGAAACTTATTTTCTGACAGTTCTGGAGGCTGGATGTTCAGCATCAAGGTGCCAGCAGAGTTGATGCCTGATGTGGCTTGCAGATGGTCCCCTTCTTGCTTTATACTCATATGTTCTTTCCTCTGTGTGCAAACATGGAGGGAGAGATAGACACAGTGATGGCCAGCTCTGGTGTCCTACAAGAGTAGGGTCTTTCTCCCCCCTCAAAAAAAATTCCACACTGGAGTGATGGAGGAGGCAGGGAAAGTGGGACTGAGGCCCCAGTTAGAGCAGTTCACTCTCTCTCTCATCCATGCCACCTTGAGGGCTTGGCTGCTCCATCCACAGAGTCAGGGTGTGCTGAGTTCCTGGCATGGGGCAGGGAGAAAGCACACAGCCCTTCCTGTCGCCCCTCTGACCCACTGTTTCTTGGTTAGCACAGTGGAGACGGCCACTCTGGCCTTGCACAGTTGCCCTGACAATCAGTGGAGTGAGGGATCGTGACCATCTTAAGGAACGGGAGTTGCCCGTCCCCTTGGAGTGCTGCTCCCCCTGCCTTGTGTCTGCACAGCGGTCAGGACATAGTCGGGCAGTAAATATGGGCGGGCTGAACGTGGGACCAGGAAGTCACAGGAGCCACGTGTGTGGGGAGCTGGAGGCCTTCCGCCCATCCTGAGCCAGAGCACGTTAGCTTCTGCCTCCGGGGGCATGCGTGATGAGAGCAGACAGCCAGCGTGGAGCTGAGGAAAGACCAACCATGAGCTTTGGGGGTGGATCCATGGGTTCAAATCCCAGCCTCCCCGCTTCCCAACATTTCCTGGATGTATGATGTAGGGCCAGTTATTAGGGCCAACCTGTGACCCAGTGACTCGGTCTCTCTAAGATGGGAGTACCGGCCCCTTCCTTGGTGGAGATGAGGACCAAAGTCCAACATGTCTAACATATGGGGGGGACTCAGTGTGCCATAGCTAGTGCTGTTGAGATATGGATCAGCCGCTGGGGCCAGTGGACATTTAGACCATTGGAGAATTAACACCCCTGTCCCCTTTCACTGCCTTTGTCTGGGGTGGTGATGGCTCCGTGGTGTCCCTGTCACAGTCCCCCCCCTACATCCCACACCTCGCCTGAGCCTCTCTGTCAATGAGCTCCTCCTGTCGTTTCCTCCTGGGCTGGTGCTTAAGCTGCGGATGATGGAGAATCACAGTCCTTCATCCCCAACCAGTCTCCTGATGGGAGGGTGTTTAAGCTTGACCAATGGCTTAATATTTTGTCGTCAAGAGGAGGCGGCCTCTCTGAGTGCCCCCCCCCTCCCCCGCTGTGCATCATCGTAATGGCCCCTCTAGGAAGCACCTGGATGTCATCTGGAGAAAAACAGCCCCTTCTTCCAACCTTGGTCTTTTCTGCCAGTGTCATCGGTTTCCAGTGTCATTGGTTTCTGACAAGCCCTCCTGATTTCTGCTTTCCTCCCAGCCCTGCCTGAGGTGTTCAGGGTTCCCCACGGCCCTGGTAAATCTCTGATGGCTTCTCTGTTATTCCATTGTCCTCCCTTGATGATTCTTCCTCCCTCCTCATTATTCTTGCAGGACCACGGCTGTGGGTGCATGAACTCCTCTGGGCTAAGGCCCAGAGATGCAGCTGGATTTATGGATGTGCTTAATGGCACTCACAGTCATATTCCCCTGGGCACTGTGAGAATGCCTTCGGCCACCCGGGGTCTGGACCAGGCCTTTTGGTTGTATTCAAACTGAGTTTTATGAGCACCCACTGCTGGCTGTAGATGTTCTGGGCAGGGGCTCTGCATTTCACGACTTACCAAGTCTACCTTTCATCATCTGCATAGTAAGCATCCCCCATTCATTCACTGTGCATCCTCCAGGCATCTGTCCCACGCAGTGACGGAGCATCTACTCCACAGCACGGACTGCACAAGGGCTTTGTGCTTCTGGTGTTAGTACAGTATAAACCATCCCTGACTCCTAAAGGCTTATGGGGAAAAGGAGACAGACATATTATCTCATTCCTTGAATGAGAAAGGAAGGCATTTTGAGAGCTCAGGAGGAGAGTCCAGCAGGGCAGGGGTTGAGAGGGTGAGGAGGGGAGATCAGGTAGGCTTCCTAGAGGAGGTACTTCCTAGTCTGAGTCTTGGAGGATCCATAGGACTGGGACCAGCAAAGGATGGCACAGAGAGGAAGGGCGAGCAGGCAGAGGTGACAGCATGCACCCTACCCTTACAAAGGTAAGAGCAGGGACTGGCGGCTGCTGTGGTCCTTAATATAGGATCTGGCCCAAAGTCCTCATTTTATTTATTCCAATTGTTAGGGGGAATGCTAATGTTTAAGGAACTGCTTGAATCCATAAGCCTCAGTTTCCGCATCTATAAAGTTACAAAAGTGAACTTGTTCATTTCTGCTCTTCTCATGAGTTTGGACCAATTTGGTGACTTTGCATTCCAGGAGTTGAGCTCAGCTTTGACATTTATTATGTGTTTTCTTCCCAAGCACATGCTTGAGCTGGTTTGGCTGCTAAAGGCTGGAGTTAGTGGGACTCCTTGGCTTCAGGGGCCAACGTTTGGTGGAGAGAAGCATCTTTCTCCATCCCAGGCCACCACAGCCCCATGTGAGGCATATAAATGCTCATATAAATGAGATGGAGTTCACTTCTTGTCAATCAGTGTTGCCAAGGAAGCCAGGGTGTGGCTATTAAAGCCTCTGCCAGGCTGCTCTGCAGAGAGAGGGCTGGGATGGCCTTTCTTTCTAGCCCAGGAGAATCACGCCCACCAAGGAATTCCCTCATATTAAAGGACCCAGTCTGTGTATTTGTAAAAACCTTTCCAGTCACTGCCTTTTCTTTCTTCTTCTTTCTTGTTGTAGAACTTCTCTCAAGGAAAGCCTAAGGACTGAAGTGGGTTAAAGCTGAAGTTTGTAAGCCTCAGTGACTCAGGCTGGAAGAGGTTTTCAGAGAGATCCTGGCAGAGTCTGGTCAGGCTGGCTGCCCAGTGCCTGGCCTTCCTCTGAGCTCTGACCTGAGGTTTGCAGGACCCTCCCTGGGCTCAGGCTCCACCCCCGCATTTGGCGAGTCACTGGCCCAAGCAAGCCAATTAGCTTGAAGTGCTTCTGGTGTTGTGGCCCTGCCTGCCCACCGGGGCCCACTCCTCAGTCCTCCTCCTCATTAGAGTTGTCGGCTCTCTGGAGAAGTGCTTTGTGCTGTGACACTTCCCTCTAGCCACAGGTCCTGGGATCACCGAACTTGACCGCTTTCCTTCTTTTCCAGAGGCCGAGGCGTGGGCTGCTCCCTTCTCTCCAGTGTGTTTTCCACTGTGGCCTCTTGTTCTCTATTTAGCCCTGAGCACACTGCTCTGGTGTAGTGCAGACAGACTCCAACCCACCCCATCGTGTCTGTCCTCCTTTCCTGCAGGGCTCAACAGAGTGGCAAGCAGTGACTGAAAGGGCTGATTCCTTATGAGTGTTGTTCAGTTGCTAAGTCGTGTCCTACTCTTGGCGACCCCTTGGACTGCAGCACGTCAGGCTTCCCTGTCCTTCACTGTTTCCCAGAGTTGGCTCAAATTCATGTCCATTGCAGAGAAGGCAATGGCAACCCACTCCAGTGTTCTTGCCTGGAAAATCCCAGGGATGGGGGAGCCTGGTGGGCTGCCATCTGTGGGGTCGTACTGAGTCAGACACGACTGAAGTGACTTAGAAGCAGCAGCAGCAGCACCATGTCCATTGAGTCAGTGATGCCATCCAGATGTCTCATCCTTTGTCTTCCCCTTCTCCTCCTGCCCTTGCATCAGGGTCTTTTCCAATGAGTTGGCTCTTGGCATCAGGTAGCCAGCATATTGGAGCTTCACCATCAGTCCTTCCAGTGAATGTTCAGGGTTGATTTCCTTAGGGTTGACTGGTTTGATCTCCTCACTGGCTTATGAGTGTAGCAGATTGACTAGTCCTGAGTCTTCACTTCCCCCCTGTGATAGGGTTATACACCCATATCCCTTGCCCTGGGAGTGTCTTTCGGTAGAGAAGGTGGTGTGTTTATCTCTGCCCCATTGACTCTGGGTGTGGTCATGGGCTGTTAGCCAGTAAAATGCATGTAGATGCACAAAAGCTGGGCCTCTCATCATACTTGTGTGGTTTCTCTCAGACTTGTACTACTGCCTTTTGTTAGGAGAAGGGGATGCCCAGATGAACTGCTGGTCCTGGAGGCAGATGTGGAGACCGGAACTTACCTCACACCCCACAAAGCCAGATGTAGAGCTTCCCCTGAAATCTACAGACATTAGAGCAGCTAATGTTGCTGTACCACTGGGAGCTGTCTGTTACACACAGCAGTTCTGCAGAAAACCATCTGATGTCGTAGGATCAACTTGATGCAGGGGCTGTGTCATTCTCCAGCTCCATCAGATCCTACGTAAGAACACAGTAGGAAAACCTCAAAGAGTTTTCTGAATGGAGACAGAGTGTGGGAAGCTGAACTCTGGTTCTTCACTCACTGTGCTTGATACTCTGCTCCCAAGTCTGGGTCCCGTGGAATCTACCACTGTTATAGCCCAGATTTGTATGTGGAATCTCTCAATTTTAAAATATTGAATCAAGTTCATATACCACTCTGCAGGTAAGACAAACACTTTTGACCAGCCCATGGATTGCCAGTTTACAGCCTCTGTTTCATCCACCCTGAAGGTACCTCTCCTTCGCATTAGCTTCCATTCTCATGGAAAGACCTGGGAATGCAGAACAGTGTAGTGGTCCAGCCTGTTCCCTGAATGGTGTGCCTTTGGTGCTGCTGAGATAGTCCAGGTGTGCAGGGGGAAGAGCACAGGGCTGAGTACCCAGAGTTTTGAGTTTGAGTTGGTATCCCTCTGCTAGTTCGACTTGCTGTGTGACCTTGAGCGAGTCACTTACCCTCTCTAGGCCTCAGTTTTCCAATCTGTGCAATGACTTTACTACTTACAAGCTGAGAAGCTGGGAATGAATTACTGAACCTCTCTAAATGTTAGCGTCCTCCTCTGTGAAATGGGTTTGCTGCTGCTCACCTGACCGAGTTAAATGGACTCAATCAGACATTAACAGAGGCTGCGAGCACACTGCCTGGCACCCATAGTCCATTGGAAATCCACTGTGGCTCCTGCTGCTGCTGCTAGTTATTAACAACAACAATAATAAATGAAAACCATGGATTGGGATTCTCTACCAGGAGCTGGGGACAAAAGTTGGCACATCTGATTCTGGGGAAGCTGTCCTCATTCTAGCAGAAAAGTACTGTTCTTCTTGTCTAGTCCAGGGTCCTGCTACATCATCTCATTCTCTTCCCGAACGCCTTGCTGCCCTGTTAGACGTTCCCCTTACTCTCAGTTTCTTTATGCACAGCCACTTTGCAGCCCCATCCCCCATGCTCAGGCCAGAGCACCCACCTTCCACAGACTGGCTCTCCTGGGCCTCCTCCCTGAAAGAGGACTCTGCAAGGGGTTTCATGCTGAGAAGTGGGAACCTTCCTGACTGCCAGCCTGCTGCTCATTGAAGTTTCTAAACCCTGTAGTACCCAGCTCTCTTTCCCCAGGCCTGGACCAGTAGTAAACAAATGGATCAGAACTCCACCCCAGTTGCCAGAAAGCTGGGGGCACAAGGTGAAGGTGGTATAACATTTGATTCAGAGCAGTGTCACGAATTAGCAGACCCTCTCTGGAATCAGGGAACAGAAACTTGCTTCAAACTATCTTGAAAGAAAAAATAATTGATTTATATAACTTGGAAGGTCTGGGGTTGAGGCAGGGCCTCTCAGACTTTGCCAGTGGTCTCTTCACCCCCCCCCCCCCATGCCCTCATGCCTTCTTGGTGCTGCTGGATAAGTATTCTCCACCTCTTTAGAGAATGTGACTGGTGGAAACCCAAATAGAAACAGGTCTGCCCTTTACTTCCAAGGAAGGATTCTGATTGGCTTGCCTTGGACCAATCACTGTCCCTGGGGGATAAAGAAGCAAATTTGTCTGAGCCTGATTATAAGCCTATTCACTGCAGCAAGAGTGTGTGAGGTGCACTGTCTCCACCATTGCCTCTAGAACCCCAAGCGGGGTGGGGTGTGGCTCTCCATAGGAGATGTGCTAGGCTGCCCATGAATACTCTGCCTGTCCTGACCAGGATGTTGTGCAGAAGCCTCAAGTCTCTTTTCTAGGTTCTTTATAGATGTCATATAACAACTCTGGGTGGGGGAAAGTGCCATTAACTCTTGACTGTAGGAAGGTCTCCTGCTTACTGTAAAGGGGAAAGGGGACTCGGCTAGACTCACTGCTCCAGGGACGTCAGGGATGATGAAAGAAGTACAGGTGGGTTTGGGTAAAAGCAGGGATTGTCTGACAGGCATGTATGGAAAGCAGAGGCTGGGTGTTGTATGACATAGTGGGCCCGCCTGTGTCTAGGCGGCAGGGAAAGTGTTCCTGCTCCCACACGGGAGGCGGTCAGCCTGCAGCTCACCGCTTGTGTCCGGTCTGGCTCCCCACCCCAGCCCTCCCTGACTCCTCCAGTTCAGGCCTGCTCTTCACTCATCTGGTCTCATCTCTTCTCTTTACTGTCCCACTTCCCTTTGTCCTCCTGTCCACATCCCACGGAGCTGTGGGTGCAGGTCTTAACTGTCCTCCCTGGCTGCAAACCTTCAATTGAATGAGACTTCATTCTTTAGAAGTCTCAGCACCTTTCTTACATAGGACCTTCTGAAGCTCATGTTTGCTTCAGACTGAAAAAGCACAGGTCAGAGTCCAGTTGGCCTAAATTTGAATCTTGTTGCTGCCCTCTGATACAAGTCCAAGTCTGACTATGGACTTGGCAGTCACCTTCTCCAGGACTCAGCCTCCTGTAAAATGGAGTTGAAATTCTTTTGTCCTTTTCCATCCCTCCTGCCTCTGTCTCTCCCTCCTTTCTACCTTTTCTCTTTCTCCTTCTCTCTTTCCCTCCATCTCTAGCCTTCTTCCTGCTCCTGCTTTCTGTCACTTTTCCGTCCCCTGCACACACACCTCGCAGTGCACATGGAGCACCCAGCGCAGCACAGATACGGAGTGTGTCCTCAGTGTCTGCCTGTTGCTCTCTGTTCTCCACTTGCGTGGACCTTTGTTGTATTACAGAGAATTGGTTCAAATTTTACCCTGGGTTGCTGGCTCAGAGCTTCTGAAACCCTTGGGATTTCCCAAGTGGTGGGACTACGTTTGTAATTCATGAGCTCCTTGAACTAAACCTAAGTTATGCTAATGCAATGAGATGATTCAAGATGCAGACAAGTCCCCAGAAAGGCCAGCTGCCTGATTAGAGGGTTGGAGCTTTGAGTGAGCCTTACCTCTGGGCTAAGGGGAGGGGCTGGGGATCAAGTTCTTAATCATCCTTCTGTAACGAAACCCCAATAAAAACACTGGACACTGAAGTTCAGTGGAGCTTCCTGGTTGGGGAGCCTGTCAATGTGCCTGGAGGGTGACACGTTCTGATTCTACTGGGAGCGTTCCACATAGGAGCTCAGCATTCGGGTCCCTCCCATCCCAGACTGGCCTGGTGTGTCTCTTCATTTGGTTGGTCGTGATCTGTGTTTTTAATAATAAAACTGTAATAATGAGTTGAACACTTCCCTCAGTGCTGTGAGCCATTCTAGTGAATCATCAATCCTGAGGGGAATGTGGGAACACACCTCTCCCCCAATTTGAAACTGGCTGGACAGAAACATGGGTGGCCTGGGGACCCCACTTGCAGTTGGGGGTCTGAAGGGAGAGCATCTCTTGTCAGGAGGACTGCTTATCTTGTGGGCTCGACACTAACAGGTGGGTAGCACCGGCTTCGAGTTAGCGTTCACTGGTTAGAGTTGAAACAAAACCATCTTCTATTGGGCTGTACCTCTCTGTGGGCTCTTCTCCTGTAATATGTGTCTCTACCTGGATTGTTCCTCTGTTTCTCACCGAATCAGAAACTCCTATCCATCCTGTGAACCTCAGGAGATGCCCAATTCTCAGAGGCCTTCTCCTCAACTTAGGGAAAATTTCAAATATAGGCAATTAGAGAAAATATTACAGGCAACTCACATACTTATCATCTGCTTGAACAGGTACCCATTTGCTGCTCTTCTTGCTTCCTCTCTTACCACCCCTTCCCCTCAACTTTCAGAGGCTCTTCATGGTCTCTGCAGAGAGGACCAAGGGGCCTGTTGAGGTCAAGGAACTGAAGACTTGTTTGAGGACACCTGGGGAGTGTAGCAGACCTGGGTTGTAGCTGCCTCGCATCAGTGACTTGTATGCAGAGGAAAATGAAACGAGATACACACTTACATAAAAGCTGAATTGGCACGACAAGCAAATTTACAGAGAGAACTGCCTGTCATTTGAAATAATAAGACTAGCATTGTTTGCAAAGCAGCAGATGGGAAAGAGCACATGTCTCCTCAACTAGCATTTGGGTTTATCTGCCAGCACCATGTTAATTCAGTTAACCAAATATTTTTTCAGGAGCAGTGGGGTGGCCTGGATGGTATCTAGGACATGGTCATGTGTTGGAGAGGGAGGGAGCGTGGGTGGGGAGGAAGGTGTTGTGGGACTTTCCGACATTTTCTCTTCTCTTAAAGATTTTTACTCCATCCTTTCCTCCCTCCTCCATTCTTTCCTTTCTAAACTGCCTGTGGGGCTCTAGAATTGTACCAAAGCCTGGGCTTGTGGTGGTGATGCTGATGATAAAGATAACAAGAATATTTAATAACAAGCATTTACACAGGGCTTATCACATGGCAGGTACAGTTGCCAGAGTTTTACATGCATTCGTTCAGTGAATTACACCAACCTATGGAAGTCAATTACTATCTGTTTAACAGATGGTGAAACTGAAAAACAGAGAAGTTAAGTCACTTGTCCAAAGTCACAAAGCTGCTAGATGTGCAGAAATGTGGTTGCTGGTTTTCATGGACTCCCTTGTGTATAATTTTTGAGCATCACACAGAATGATACAGTCTTCATGAGTTCATGGTTGATAGTAGTCCAGGAGACATGGGAGCCCCGGGAGAAGAGGAGAGAAGAGAAGAGAGAAACACTTGACAGAAGAATGCCAATAGTCAGGGTAGAAGGAACGAGAAAACTAACAATTTGCAATCTTCAGTGCAAGAAACCACAAGAGATGCTGAGATTACTGGGTGAAAGGCATTGGGGAGCAGGATATTAATATGATTCCTAAGAATCACCCCACAGATTAACTACAGATGACAGTGGGGGAATGGGCCTTTCCATGGAGATACTGGTTCAGTTCAGTTCAGTTGCTCAGTTGTGTCCGACTCTGCGACCCCATGAACTGCAGCATGCCAGGCCTCCCTGTAGTCACCACATTAACTGATGGTCAAGCCTAGGGTCGCCAAGAGGGGGGAATCCTTTTGGTATAGAATTTCTGCTGTGATACAGTGGAAGTTGATGGCATCCTCTACATCATATTCTTGCCAGGAATGTTTTCTGTGAATGGAATCATGAGGGGACAAGTAGACAAGTGGGCAGTGTAGTCTTTCCACAAGACCACTGGCCTGGACCTTTCAAAGAAAAGAGAAAGCCATTGCCCAAGAGAAACAAAAAAGCTCTAGGTGCATGGGTATGTTTGTGTGTATAAGCATGTTATGTGTGTGGGAGGTGCACGTGCACGCCTGAGGGTGTGTATGTGTGTATGCATGTATTCACATGCATACATGTGTATATGTCTGTGTGTGAAGGTGTTGCTGTATGTCTCTTTGGGCTGTGCTTCCCAAACTTGAGTACAAACCTTGCAAACTTGCCAGCAATCTTATTAAAAGCAAATTTTGATTCACAAGTTGGGGGATTGGGCCTGAGCCTCTGCATTTCTAATGGTACCTGAGGTGTTGGTCTGATAATTGCAGTTTGAGTAACAGAAGTCTAGATTAAACAAGGCCAAGGAGCAGGATCTCTTGACACAATGTGTGAAACTTCATTGCTTTTATTTTATTTTATTTTATTTTTTTTTACTTTATTTATTTTATTTTATTTTATTTTTTATTTTTTTTATTATTGTTTTTGCCATACATTGTCATGATATCACCATGGGTTTACATATGCTTCCCCTCCGGGTCCCCCCTCCCTCCTCCCTCCCCCCCGGGAAATCTCGCTGCACCAGTCCCGAGCATCAATCCTGGGCTGGCGATTGATTAGACACATGACAATTAACATGCTTCAATGCCCTTCTCCCATCTCATCCCACCCTTACCCTCATCCACAAAGTCCACAAGTCTATTCTATACATCTGCGTTTCTTTTGTTGTCTCCCATGTTGGGTTGCTTTTAGATTCAAAGAAAAAAACACAACTACAAAGGACAGTCCATCTTCCTGAGGATCAACTCGGGAGATTTGGCATGGGTTATGCATTAGATAGAATTATAAGCTTATTGTTAATTTTATTACATGATTCTATAGGAGAATGTCCTTATTTTTAGGAGTTACTTTCAAATGGTTTATACTCTATACAGTGAGTCTACACATACACACACACACACATACAGAGAAAATGTGTGAAATAATAATTAGTCATCAGATGAAGGGGGTATGGAAGTTCACAGTACTTTCCTTTAATTTTCCCATAGGATTGAACATTTTCAAAGAATAAAACTTGGGGAAAGTAAGAAATGACCTTGTAGGGCTCTGAAACAACCTAGAGGGGTGGGATGGGGAGGGAAATGGGAGGGAGGTTCAAGAGGTAGGGGACATATGTAGACCTATGGTTGACTCATGTTGATGTATGGCAGAAACCAACTAAATTCTGTAAAACAATTATTCTTCAATTAAAAAATGAATAATAAATTTTAAAAAATGACCCTGTGGGCTGCTGCGAGGTCAGAGCAGGTGTGTCTTGAGCTCAGATGGTGAACCTGGGGCTGGGGCCTGCTCAGAATGCAGCTCTTCCCCTTCCCTACTTTATCCCACAAGCCAAGGGGGGACCCCTGAGGGGCTCCAGAGCTTCTGGATGCCAGGCCTTTCAGAGACTCCCATTATGTACATGGATTTGGTTCTCAGTTCCCTGCAGGCCTAGACATCTATCTCTTGTGGTCTAAGTCTGGTACTTCTCATCTACTTGTTTTCTTGACTCCTGTAACTTTGGTTCTTGCCTCCTTGCTCATGCTCTTCTTGTCTGATGGTTTATTTTGTTTAATTAAAAACGTTACTTTTAGAGCAACTTTAGGGTCATAGCAAAATAAGGAGAAAAGTACAGAGCTTTCCTGTATATCTTCCCCCCTGCCCCAGACAGCCTCCCCCATCATCATCACCCCTCACCAGGGCGGTTGGCACCTTAGGACTGATGCACCTCCCGTAACACATCACCACCTTTGGTTCATAGTTTATATCAGGGTTCATTCTTGGTGTTGTGCTTTTATTTTCAAAATCCATTTGCTGTTCTTTCCATGGGATTTTGGAAGGCAGAAAAAGTAAATCTGGTTATAAAACTCATCTTCGTTCCTAGAAGCCACTGCCTTTTTCAATTAAAAAATTTCCCTCTGGCTCTGTCGTAGCCTCACTTGTGCAGGAAAGTCTTGCTTTTGCGGGCATTTGGAGGCTCCGGGAAGTTGCAGGCAGCACCTGGGCTCCGTCTGGATCCTGGGAACAGGGCGGCATTGACGGCTGCCCCAGGTGCGGAGTGAGGTCAGCCCCTACCCTCTTCTGGGCTCACAAGGTCGCTTCTTCTCTCCTGGCTGGAGCTGGCATCATGGTTTCCTTGTCCCACTGGAATGGATTACACATTTGTGAGTTATGTTTCTGTGTTGAAATTAACTGGCAGGAGCCACTGGGAGAAAACAGAGCACAAGTGAGAAGTGTGTGCTCCGGGGCTGGCTCCCACTTGGGTGAGGAAATGCCAGTTTCTCTGTGGCCACTGCAAAGGCTATCCTCCTTTGAAGTGTGCTTTCTGCTTCCCCAGTGGCTCAGTGGGTTGAGAATCTGCCTGCACTGGAGGAGACACAGGAGGCAAGGGTTCAATCCCTGGGTCAGGAAGATCTCCTGGAGGAGGGCAAGGCCACCGACTCTAGTATTCTTGCCTAGAGAATTTCATGGACAGAGGAGCTTGGCAGGCTACAGTCCTTGGGGTCTCAAAGAGTTGGACATGACTGAGCGACTAACACTTTCTTTCACTTTCTGCTCCATGAAACATTTTGTAGGCATGTTGCAGATGAGGCTGGTGATGCCTCTGAACCTATTGGCCTCCTTTCTGAAGTGCACTGCCCCCTGTTCTGTAATAAAGAGCCAGGTGCACTGGAAATGCTGGCTGGTGCTTTGGAGGCCCTGGTGAGGTGGGTTCTCTCCTCCTGGTCAGATCGGTGCTGACCTTTCCACTGCCCAGCGTGGTGCTGCCCCTGCTTGTGAGCATCCACATCATCTTTGTAGAAGTTGTCTCTGGGTTCGTGGCCTCTAGGATGAAACATTACTTCCTGCTGTCTCTGCCCTTGGTTTGCCTGACTTTGGACTCGAGTGCCTTTATTCCTTCACCCCCACAGGGCAGAACAGAGAGGGTCCCTGTGATGTGATCTTTCCATTTACCTCTTTACCCACCCCCTTGTAACTATTTCTTACCCAGCTGATTCTGAAATACATATAGCCGTCCCTTCCCATTTGTCCTGTAAGTTACTTCATGTTTCTTAACTACTTCCTCTTCAAAGGGGTGTGATTCCCTGTCTTCCCTGCCCTTCCCCGTCCAGGCTTCATAGCTCAGAACCCTCTTTCTCAAATTCAGCTGCCTCACTTCCTAGCTTACAATCAACCCTTCACTGATCCTACCGTGACAATGAGACTGAAGTTCACCTTCACCCTCACTAGGTTTTTAGGAAACCTTGGTTCACTCTGCACATCCATGTCACGTCCATTGCCTGCCTCTTGGGGTTCGTGGCCTGTGACTCCCTGACCCAGACTGCACATTGAAAGTGCCAGTTTCATTCCCCACTTTCTCCTGCTGTTTCATCCCTCTGTTCAGGCAGCTGGTATGTTTGGGTGTCTGCTGTGTGCCAAGTATTTTTCTAGATCAGTGCTATCCAATGGAAAGATAAGGCAAGCCACATAGGTAATTTAATTTTAATTTTATTATTACATTTGAAATGTTTATTTATTTGGCTACACTGAGTCTTAGTTGAGTCACGTGGGATCTTTAATCTTCACAGTGACATGTAGGATCTAGTTTCACTAGACCACCAGGGAAGTCTCCATATGTGTAATTTTAGATGCTCTGGTAGGTACATTAAAAAAGGTAAAAAGAAAAAGATGAAATCAATTTTGATAATATATTTAACCTCATGAAAGTATAGTCACTCGGTCATGTTTGACTCTTTGCAACCCCGTGGACTGGAGCCCACAAGGCTCCTCTGTCCATGGAATTCTCCAATTTAACCTCATAGTTCTAAAATATTATCGACTTCAACATGTAATCAATACAAAGATATTAGTATGATGTTTTCCATTCTTTTTATGGTACTGTTTGAAATTCGGTGTATATGTTACACCTGTAGCACATCTCACTTGGGACTGATCACATCTCCAGTGCTCAGAGTGGCTCGTAGCCACTGTGTTAGTGAGGCTCATATGAGATCCATCTGTGCACAGAGCATTGGAACCCCTGCCTTCGTGGAGTTTACATTCCTTGTTAGAGAAAGAATCAGTAAGCAAGAAAACAAGGTGGACTGTAATCTTAGGTGGGCATGCTTTCTCTGTCACTTGTCTGTCTCCCGCTAAGTTATAAGCCCCTTGAGTGCTGCCTCTGTTTAAGGTAGTGGTTAAGACTATGGGATAAAGGATTGAATCGCGTCTGTCCTTTGCTATCTGTGATAGGCAGAATCAGAGCCCCAGTGATGTCCGTGCCCTAATCTCTGGGACCTGTGGGTATGTCACCTTCAGTGGCAAAATAAACGTTGCAGAGGTAATTAAAGTTAGGGGGCTTGGGATGGGAAAGATGCTCCTGAATTATCTCAGAGTGTAGTGGAGGACGACAGACGATCTCCTCACATCTGTACTTAAAACACTTGTCTGGCTGCGGAGAACTAGAGAGATGACATCACGAGAAGGGCTCAGTCTGTGTTGCTAGCTTTTGTGATGGAGGAAGGTAGTTTTAAGCCAAGTAATGTGGTGGTCTCTAGAAGCTGGAAAAGGTAAGGAAATAGATTTTCCCATACAGCTGCCAGGAAAGAA
The DNA here is from genome assembly GCA_007570785.1 of Antilocapra americana. Taxonomy (NCBI): domain Eukaryota; kingdom Metazoa; phylum Chordata; class Mammalia; order Artiodactyla; family Antilocapridae; genus Antilocapra; species Antilocapra americana. The sequence goes on from ML664203.1 coordinate 8,114,823, forward strand.
TGCAGCCAGTTGGTGCCTCCATCTCAGCCTGTTGAGACCCATGTTGGACTTCTGACCTAGAGGATTATGAAATGATAAATGTATGGTGTTTTAAGCCACTAAATTTGTGATAATTTGTTACGGCAGAAATAGAAAATGAATGCAGTTGATTTGGGATTAAATGATGAATAATTCACCTTTCTGAGATTCAGAAATTAGTTATATATACCTCGTGGGAGTTTTCAGTGAATAAAAATGAGCTAACGACTATAAAGCACTCAGTACAGTGTCTAGCCCCTTGTAAACGCTCACTTACTGTCAGCTCACGCTACATGGATCACTGCGGCTTCTCAATGGGGCTGGTCCAGAGCAGGGACTGCGTCATTGCTGGTTGAATGAACACTTGAGTGACTAGCCTTCTGTCACCGTCTTCCCAGACATGGTCGTTGGCTTCTTAGAGATCGTCAGCTCCATGATTTTCTTGAGTGTGGAACCCAAGGGGATTCTTATGGCACACAGTCAAACATGTTTCATTTGAGTCGTTATGCATTTTAATGTGTGTTGGGGAAAAAATGGCTGGCATATCAAATCTGTTATTCACACATATAGGACAACAAAGTGAACCCAGTTTTAAATAAGTGTTGTGTAAACACTGGCTCCCATGGTGAGGGTGGTAGGTGACTGGCTGAAAGCCTGATCTGGCTAGCTCTCTCATTCTAGAGATGCGGGATGGAGACTGAGGGACTGAGGGGGATGTGTGAGTTGCATGTGGCTGTGAAGCCACCTCATCTCTCAACTTTCTGCCCCTGCTCATATACGGAGCTGGTTTGAGTTGGGACCAGCCCTTTAGATTCCTTACAAACCAAGTCAGTCTTCAGGAACGGAAAGCTTTTCAAGCGAATCTCCCTCATGTTGTGGATTTAAGGGACATCCTTGACTCAGTCTGATCCGTATGTCACTTATTAACATCTCCAACCAAGGACTAGGAAATGTGCACACAGGATCTTTATTTTAGTCCCAACCCTTTTTGGTTGTTCAAGACTAAAGTACGACTAGAGCCAGGTTGGGCAGAGAGAGATTTATTGACTCATGGACAGATAAGGTTGAACAACCAAAAATCATAGGAAGGATGACACAGCTAGGCTTTGGGCACTTCCCACTTCAGGGGCTTGGCCATCACTCAGTTCCCCTCTTGTCTCCACTTTCCCAGGTGAAAGCCTGCCTACTGCTCCTGGCCTTCACGTCTCAGCCTCGCTTTTGCTGCTGCCATATATCAGTGAGGATCTAGGTTAGATTTCTGGCTACACTGTGAAGAATCCCAGAGACGAAATCTCTGATTGGCTGGATTTGGACTGAATGTCCATCCTTTGACCAATCAGATCGATTGGACTCTGAACCAATCAGATTAGTTCAGCTTCAGTTGATTGTCAAACCCAGGACCAATCAGCTGTGTTCAGTGGGGTGTGGAGGGGGCAAGGCCAAGGAAGGGCATGGCTGTTTTTCAAGCTGCAGAATGCTGTTTTGTAAACAGGTGATGATGGAACGTGGTGGTCTGACCTAGCCAAGAAGCAACCTCCAGACCAGGTTGTGGACCCACAGAGGTTACTTGCATGGCTCAGACCTCTGCTTCTGCACTTACTAGCCGTTTTACCTTGGAAGCATTTTCAATTTCTTTAAGCCTCAGCTCCCACATCTATAAAAGTGGAAATCTGATACTTATTTTGTAAGATGTTATGAGGATTGTAGGAAATAACAAGTGAAAATATCTAGTGCACAGTAGGGGATCAAGAAACTTTTGTTTCCTTCTTTCCCAAGTGACCAATTTTTCTTCTGGATTTTTGCTTAGGAAGCAGATTTCTCAGCTCATGATTGAAACTCTTCTCTTATTATTTCCTCCTGTTGATTGGAAAGAAGCAAAACTAGTTCCCTGCTATAATTACTTCTTCTAAGACTGGTTTTTAAAACATACTGGGTTAAGGATAATTGGAGAACACACCTAGGACATCAAAAAAATATGTAGGTCACACTAATAGTGACTACTGGAATTCCTGAAATAAACATGATGGGAACTGTCTAGGGAAATGAACATTATGCAAAATGCTAAAAGGAATGGGGTAGAGAGGGGGGAGGGAGGAATCTGCTTCTGCTGGGGAAGTGCCTCAGGAGGTTGGCATCAGACTATGGGTCACATGCTCAGACATGGTCCAGAATGGACCTCTGTCTTCAGATGGGTCTCAGGTCTGTTCTTTTGCAGGATGTCTGGGTGATCGCCTCAGATGTGTCACAAACTCCTGAGGACTGGCCCAGCTGTGTGATAAGGAGATGAAGAAAGTCCTTTCAATAGTGGAAGAAACTCATCTCTCCAGGAGATGAGAAGAGCCTGGGAAATCTCTTGATTATATAGGCACTCTACCTGCTGGCACAACCAATCCCATCCTGTCTTTAGAATAGGAGAGGAGAGAAGTAAAGGACAATGGCTTTGGGATGGTATGGCAGAGGTCATGAAGGAGGAGGGCAGAGGAAACACTAAAGGGAGACCCCACACCTTCACCCAGCCACCTTATTCCTTTGTCACTCCACCTGTCAGGCATCGTTCCTTCGTCCTCTTGTCCATCTACCTTACTGCATACATAATTCACTTCTTTTAGTGGCCTAAGGTGGGGACAATGTGAGTGAGTCAGTGCTGGAGAAATGGAAATGAATTAGACAAGTCCTTTCCTACCTTATTGAGTTCACGATCGTGTATCTTGCACAATGCACAGTAGAAGAAAGGACTGTACATGTAAAAATAAGAAAACGAAAGAATCCTTAGAATACAGAGCACATACTACAAAGTCTGATCCATCAACTCAATTATTCCATCAACTCAATTAATCCATCAGCACAATTACTCAATTACTTTTTTTTTTTCCCCCGAGCTTTTTTTCTATGAACAGCATTCTCATTCCTCTGGGGAAATTTGTCAGATCAGCTTGAATTGGGGTGCTCAGAACAATTATTCTCTCTGAAGTACTGCTTCCCTACTTCCTTCCCTTTCAAAAACTATTGCATTCTGATCTGCTAGTAAAGGCCAAGGCCCAGTGAGCTTGGTCCTGACTCAGCATTTGTGAAAGGTGATGTGGGTGCGTAGAAAGAAAACCTGCCTGGGAGTTTGGAGTCTGAGTGTCTAGTCTCTTTGAGCAAGTCTCTTCCCCTTTCTTGAAAGTGAAAGTGTTAGTCATTCAGTTGTGTCCAACTCTTTATGATCCCATGGACTGTAGCGAGCCAGGCTGCTCTGTCCATGAAATTCTCTAGAGAAGAATACTGGAGTGGGTAGCCCCTCACTTCTCCAGGAGATCTTTTCAACCCAAGAATTGAACCCAAGTCACCTGAATTTTAGGCAGATTCTTTACCTTCTGAGCTACCAGGGGAGCCCAGCCCCCACCCCCGCACCCTTTCTTGGTAGGGCTGTATGACTATCGGTTTGCCTAGCTCTGACATTCCAGGGTCCTCCCTCAGGTTCTTCTACTTCCATCTCTGTGTGCCTTGGCCTGAGTGTTGATACTGATGGGACATCAGTATCCTCCTTTCCTCCTTGAAGGAGAGGAAATTTTGTACCACAGACCAGTCAGCAAAATGTTTGAATGAGTTGCTTTATGCCATTTCCTTAAAAAAAAAAAAAAAAGAAGTCCCTTTGTTGCCCACATAAAAGACCAACAATGCCCAGGATACTTAGAGGACACCAAAGCTAGCTGAGAATAGAAGGCAAAGCTCTCTGGCCCTTTAGAAGCATCTCAGTGCCCCTGGAGTATGCTGAGCTCTGCATGAAGCCCTGGACCCCACTCAATAGCTGAGACCTTGTCCTGCCATTGAGGAACACACATTCTCCCGGGGAGCTGGGCAGGGCGCAAACACTGATGCCATGACAAAGGTGCCATGCATGAACATCCGGGTGCAGAGGATGGAGTAGGGAAGGGTGCCCAGCTGAGAGAGTATTAAGCCAGAGCCTTGAGGCATGAGTGGTATAAGATACAAGCAAGATGGGGACAAGGAAATCAGGAGGAGAGAAACCCTCACGAGGGAAGATGTGAATCTGTGTAACTGAGTAATTTTTTTAAGTTTAAACTTTTTATTTTGTATTGGGGTATAGCTGATTAACAGTGTTCCGGTAGTTTAGGTAAACAGTGAAAGGACTCAGACATACATATATTACATGTATCCATTCTCCCGGAAACTCCTCTCCTATCCAAGTTGCCCCATAACATTGAGCAGAGTACCTTGTGCTATACAGTAAGACCTTGTTGGTTATCCATTTTACATACAGCAGTGTGTACATGTCCATCCTAAACTCCCTATTCTTTCTCCCAGTCCTTCCCCCAGCAACCATAAGTTCAATCTCTAAGTCTGTGAGTCTGAGTGATAGTTTTATTTTATTTTTTAAAATATCTGTCTATCTTTCTGTGTCAGGTCTTAGTTTCAGTATGTGGGATCTTTGATCTTTGTTGGAGCCTGCAACATCTTTGTGTGGCATGTAGGGTTTAGTTCCCTGACCAGGGCTCGAACCCAGGACCCCCTGCCTTGAGATGAGGGGTCTTAGACACTGGACCACCAGGGAAGTCCCTGAGTGATCATTTTAATTGTAGGTACATAGGTGCTGCTGGCATTTGAGGTTCAAATAAGGAGTAATGTCCTTAAAGGCCTTAAACACGAAGCTAAGGAACTCGACATTTATCCTAAACAGGAAGAGATTTTAAGGGGTTTAAAACCTAGAATGAGATGCTATCTTAGTTTGGGTTCCCCTGAAACCAGAGCCTAAGATGAGAACCTGGGTGCATGTGGCTTAAATATAGGATGATTCCAGGAGATGGAAGAGGTATGGAAAAGTGATCTAGGGAAGGAAGAACAGTGGAGACTGTGTGTGTTGTTGAGCTGGTACCAGCTATGACCAGGAAAATTTAAGTCGTGTTGGGGACCTTGAATGAAGTGTGTAGAACATGCCCTGAAGTTGTCTCACTGAAGAATGGTAGGTGGAGACATTTATCCCCTGACCTTCATCCTTCATTAATAGAAGATTTCTCTCAGAGGCCAGAATTCCTTGCATGTATGGGCTGTTTGCATGTTACTAATGCCCAAATGCACTGAAAGCCCTGCCCTCACTGCCTCTTGCAGACCACTGCACACATGTGGACATGGAGAGTAAACTAACATAGATGCCAAAGGACCCCGCCTCACCTTCTTCCCTCTGCCTGACCTCTCCTTTGTGTGATGGTCATTTTTACAGTCAAAGGGGTTTTAATCAATCATGGGTTTCCGCTGGGCTGTGTGACTCTAGAGAAAGCCCAGAGGTAGAAAAAACAAAGCAACATCACAACATATACTTGAGATGGGAAACTGGGTGTGTGCAGTGGACTGTGTCCTTTACCCCAATGGGCTTCAGGGATGTGGAGCATCATCCACACACATGATTAGATTTGCCTTTTAGAACTTCACCTGGATCTTAGTAAGGAGTACAGACTGGAGGGGCCAAGGCTGGAAGCAGCAGACGTATCTTATGGGAGAAATTCTCTGGTAATTATCTCAAGCCCAGTCAAAGCCAAGTGATTTGAATGTTTCAAAGGCAAGTTTCAGTTCAGTTCAGTTCAGTTCATTTCAGTTGCTCAGTTGTGTCAGACTCTTTGCGACCCCATGAACCACAGCACGCCAGGCCTCCCTGTCCATCACCAACTCCCAGAGTCTACCCAAACCCATGTCCATTGAGTCGGTGATGCCATCCAACCATCTCAACCTCTGTAATCCCCTTCTCCTGTCCTCAGTCTTTCCCAGCATCAGGGTCTTTTCCAGTGAGTCAGCTCTTCACATCAGGTGGCCAAAGTATTGGAGTTTCAGCTTCAATATCAGTCCTTCCAATGAACACCCAGGACTGATCTCCTTTAGGATGGACTGGTTGGATTTCCTTGCAGTCCAAGGGACTCTCAAGAGTCTTCTCCAACACTGCAGTTCAAAGGCGCTCAGCTTTCTTTATAGTCATACCACTGGAAAAACCATAGCCTTGATTAGATGGACCTTTGTTGACTAAGTGATGTCTCTGCTTTTTAATATGCTGGCAAGTTTGGTGCTTCTCTAAGAAAAATCCAAAGCAATAGCAGAAGTGGCTCTGTAAGAAGGACACTGAGGGTGAAAAGCCCATGTTATCCTGCTCTATATTAAAGGATATTTTTCTCCCAACTCATTGGGTCTTGAGACTTACTCTTGCAGGTGTTCAGCAGCAAGATAAGTGGGGTCAGATACCAAGGAGGCAATTGAAGTTTTGACCATTCCCCTTTCCCAGAACCTCTAGAAGGTAAGTAAATATTTATGAACACAGAGCAACAGCTAGTTATAGAATTGGAACTTCTGTCTTATTGCAGTGGTTCAATTCAGGCATTCACCTTGTTGGGGAGAAATTAAAGATTAAATCAGAGCTTTCAAATATCCTGTGGAGTATATTGCTGTAAACGTGGAGCATCCATATCAGATGCCTTTGGTGCAGAGAAAGAATGGTTGCATTAATTTTTTTTTTCTTATGGAGAAATAACATTTAGACCCAGAGCTTGTCCTCTGCATTTTCAGTGTCTACCATGTAATTGGAGTAATTCTTCTCTTTCTTTTACATCTGCTACCTGTGGTTGAGAGGAAATAGCTCTTCATTGCTTTGAAAAACATCTTTCTCTAGACTCTAGGGCAAGGAAACCTCTTACCACTCCCTAGGAAACTCAGGACAGAGCATGGTCTGCAGAGCAATGACTAAATGTTAACACTTTTCACTGGAAGTGTTGGACCATGGCTGTGGAGTTGGCCTTGGTAGGAACTGGATGGAGTCTGGTCTTATTTCCCACAGCTAGGGGGTAAATGTGTCTGTGATTACAGGTCTATTCTCTGAGATGTTGTTTCCATGTAAATGATGCCTGTCTGCCCTTCAAGCCCTGCCCTCACTCCCTCTATCAGAACACTGCACGCATGAGGACATGCAGCATAGATGACCACTGACGCCAAAGGGCTCTGCCTCACCTCTTCTCTCTGCCAGACCTCTCCCTTAGGTGGCAGTCAGTTTTAGAGTCAGATGAGTTTTAGTGAATCTCTTCTTCATGGACAGCCAGTTTAATCTTCCTAGAGCAATACTTCTAGCAAACTTGTCTGTGTTCATGGAATAAAGGAGGCAAGGAAGGCCAATGGTATTTTCACAGGATTCTGTGATTCGCATATAGTGTATGGGTGTGTGCTAAGTCACTGCAGTCTTTTCTGACTCTGTGTGACCCCACGGACTACAGCCCACCAAGCTCTTCTGTCCATGAGATTCTCCAGGCAAGAATAATGGAGTGGGTTGTCATGCCCTCCTCCAGGAAATCTTCCTGACCTATGGACTGAACCAATGTCTCATAAGTCTAACCTGCATTGGCAAGTGAGTTCTTACACCAGTAGCGCCAGGTATTCAATAAACATTTGTTGGGTGAACAAAGGAATGAATGAATAGGATAAAACAAGATGCTAGGCACAAAAAAGATGGTACTGAAATACCAGTGGTGATTAGGACCAGTGACATAATTTGTGGGGCCCAGTGCAAAATGAAAATGCATGGTCCCTTGTTCAAAAATGATGAAATTCAAGACAGCGCACATGAGAGCATGAAACCAAGCACAGGGTTCTCCTACACACAAAGCCCTTTGTCACTGCACAGGTGGGATGTCTGTGTACCAGGCTTTGAGGGTGACTGTCTTTGGGGACTGGAATAATGCAGTGAGCACTTTCCTTATTTTGAGCATTCTCTATAGTAAACATGAATACTTTTAATAATCAGGAAAAAGTTATTCTAATACAAAACCTATGTCTGTGCCAGTACCATACTGTCTTGATGACTGTGGCTTTGTAGTTTAGCCTAAAGTCAGACAGGTTGATTCCTCCAGTTCCATTCTTCTTTCTCAAGATTGCTTTAGCTATTCGAGGTTTTTTGTATTTCCATACGAATTGTGAAATTATTTGTTCTAGTTCTCTGAAAAAGACCATTGATAGCTTGATAGGAATTGCATTGAATCTATAGATTGCTCTGGGTAGTATACTCATTTTCACTATATTGATTCTTCCAATCCATGAACATGGTATATTTCTCATTTGTGTCCTCTTTGATTTCTTTCATCAGTGTTTTATAGTTTTCTATATATAGATCTTTTGTTTCTTTAATATTCCTAAGTATTTTACTCTTTTGGTTTCAATGGTGAATGGAATTGTTTCCTTAATTTCTCTTTCTGTTTTCTCATTGTTAGTGTATAGGAATGCAAGGGAATTCTGTGTGTTGATTTTATATCCTGCAACTTTACTATATTCACTGATTAGCTCTAGTAATTTTCTGGTAGAGTCTTTAGGGTTTTCTATGTAGAGGATCATGTTGTCTGCAAACAGTGAGAGTTTTACTTCTTTTCTAATCTGGATCCCTTTTATTTCTTTTTCTCCTCTGATTGCTGTGGCCAAGACTTCCAAAACTATGTTGAATAGTAGTGGTGAGAATGAGCACCCTTGTCTTTTTCCTGACTTTAGGAGAAATCCTTTCAGTTTTTCACCATTGAGGATAATGTTTGCTGTGGGTTTGTCATATATAGCTTTTATTATGTTGAGGTATGTTCCTTCTATTCCTGCTTTTGGGTTTTTTTTTTATTTTATTATAAATGGATGTTGAATTTTGTCAAAGGCTTTCTCTGAATCTATTGAGATAATCATGTGGTTTTTATTTTTCAATTTGTTAATGTGGTGTATTACACTGATTGATTTGTGGATATTGAAGAATCCTTGCATCCCTGAGATAAAGCCTACTTGGTCATGATGTATGATCTTTTTAATGCGTTGTTGGATTCTATTTGCTAGAATTTTGTTAAGGATTTTTGCATCTAAGTTCATCAGTGATATTGGCCTGTAGTTTTCTTTTTTTGTGGCATCTTTGTCGGGTTTTGGTATTAGGGTGATTGTGGCCTCTAAACAGACATTTCTCCAAAGAAGACATACAAATGGCTAACAATCACATGAAAAGATGCTTAACATCACTCATTAGCAGAGAAATGCAAATCAAAACCATAATGAGGTACCACTTTACACCAGTCAGAATGGCTGCCATCCGAAAGTGTACAAGCAATAAATGCTAGAGGAGTGAAGCAACAGCCCTCTTACACTGTTAATGGGAATGCAAACTAGTACAGCCACTATGGAGAACAATGTGGAGATTCCTTAAAAAACTGGAAATAGAACTGCCATATGACCCAGCAATCCCACTGCTGGGCATACACACCGAGGAAACCAGAATTGAAAGAGACACGTGTACCCCAATGTTCATCGCCGCATTGTTTACAATAGCCAGGACATGGAAGCAACCTAGATGCCCATCAACAGACGAATGGATAAGAAAGCTGTGGTACATATACACAATGGAATATTACTCAGCCATTAAGAAGAACTCATTTGAATCAGTTCTACTGAGGTGGACAAAACTGGAGCCTATTATCCAGAGTGAAGTAAGCCAGAAGGAAAAACAATAATACAGTATACTAACGCATATATATGGAATTTAGAAAGATGGTAATGACAACCCTGTATGCAAGACAGCAAAAGAGACAGATGTATACAATAGTGTTTTAGACTGTATGGGAGAGGGCAAGGGTGGGATGATATGGGAGAATGGCACTGAAACATGTTAAGTATCATATGTGAAATGAGTCGCCAGCCCAGGTTTGATGCATGATACAGGGTGCTCAGGGCTGGTGCACCAGAATGACCCAGAGGGATGGAATCGGGAGGGAGGTGGGAGGGGGGTTCTGGAAGGGGAACACATGTTTACCCATGGCAGATTCATGTCAATGTATGGCAAAACCAACATGATAA
>ML664203.1:8135776-8188939 GCA_007570785.1 Antilocapra americana
TTTTTTTTTTTTTTCCTCTTTATTCCAGACTCCCCTTCCGGGACGGATCCCCGCCCCCAACTCTGTCTCTCCCTTTACTTTTTTCTCTCTCTTTTTTCTTTTGTCCTACCTTCTCTTGTCGGCAATGGGCCGTCCCTTCAGATGCCCGATGTCCTCTGCCAGTATTTAGATCCTGTTTTATGGAGTTTGCGCGGTCTTTAAAAGTTCTTTTGGTGTATTTATTGGGGAGAGAGTGGTTTCCCCGTCCTATTCCTCCGCCATCTTAGTTCCCCCTCTCCCCATTCTGTTTTTGATTTCCTCCCTGGGATGGCAAGAAGAGGTCCTAGGCCTCATCCTGTCTGGTGATTCTTGGATGCTAAGATTATCACCAAGATACCCTGAGAGTATCTTGGACACAGAGGTTAGAAAACCATGGAAGGGCAGGTTTGCCAACATCTTCTCTGAATAGCCCTTGGAAATGTTTCTGGCCAGGCTGTCAGGAACATTATCCTTTCTGTGAAAATATCCTCCTGCGAGAAGCTGCTGGTCTCTGGGGAATGGGTGCTTTGTGTGGTCCTAAGTCAGCAAAGTGGATGAGGACAGAGGGGCCAGGCAGCTACCACCTGTCATTCTCATTCAACACTGTGGCCCAGGCGGGCAGGCAAGGAGGGGACGGTCTGTGGCACGCAGCCCCCTGTTTTCTTACAGCGATTGCATGAAGACTACAAATATTTGAGCTGATTGTACTCGCTTACATGCAGCAATGAATCATCTTGTGATGAGAGGCCTGAAATATGCCAGGATGAAATTAACATCAATTGAAACAGAAAATGGATTCTAGCTCCCACCACAATGAGCTTTAGAAGAGGGGCCCGGGGAGCCTGGAGCTGATGGCTGCTATTCTTAGTGGCAAAAATGCCTATGCCACCAGTATTGCTTTTTCTATTTTTATTTTCTCAGAAATCTTCTTTTCTGCCCCTTCTGTGGGGGCAACTTATAATCAGACTTTGTCTAACTGAGGTTCCTTCTTGACTTTTCTGATCTCTGGGGAAAAAATATAAGAAAAAGGAAAGTAGCACAAATATTTAGAGTCTGTGTGTGCCCAGTTGCTTCAGTCATGTCCGACTCTTTGCAACCCTATGGACTGTAGCCTGCCAGGCTCCTCTGTCATGGGGTTTATGAGACCCTCCTCAACCATGAAGATGCTCAGCAGAGGGACCCAGCTACCTGTGACCTTCCACTGCTAATGCCTGATCACCAGCCTTTGTTTTCTGGAGAGTCCTGCCCACGTGTCCTAGCCACCTGGTGGAGCCTGTTGGGTGGCCAGACCAGAGTTGGCTCAGATTCTCTGGGCAGGGATCTAAGAGGCCCAGGGAACCCTGGTCAGCTTGTTGTTGTTCTTGTTTAGTCGCTGAATTGTGTCCGACTCTTTGTGACCCAGGGGACGTTAGGAGTCCACTAGGCTCCTCTGTCCATGGGATTTCCCAGGTAAGAATACTGGAGTTATTTTGCCATTTACTACTCCAGGGAATCTTCCTGACCCAGAGATCTAACCTGCATCTCCTGCATTGACAGGTGGATTCTTTACCACTGAGCTAACAGGGAAACCCCTGGTCATCTTAGCACTTAACTGAATTTCAACCTACTCAGATTTGAAATGTGGTTAGTGTAGCGCACTCAACAGAGAGGGGGATGGCATTAAATTATAAAGCATATAAAGCTCCTAGCCCTGTGCCCAGCATGTGGTTGCCAGCTGGTGGAGGGCAGCCCACCATCTGATGCTTTAGGAGCATCCACTCCTCCCTGGCTCTGGCCTGAGAGTTGGGCCAGTGCCTCAGCCTTGCCCAAGCCTCACTCTGATTCCATCCACTCTTCTTCAGGACCTAGCATTGCTTGAAACTGTATCCACTGAAGAAATAGAGGTCCAGAGCCAGGAGCTTTTGGAGACCATAGCAACATTGTTTTGTTTTTTCCTCTCAAAAGGAGAAATATATTCTGGAAATGAGAAAACTCAACCTTTAAAAGGAGGGCAGTGATGTAGCAAGTGGTGTACCAACCAGCCTGGTGTTTAGGCGGTAAACTCTGTGAGTTGGAGCCTATGTCTTTTCACTTAGGACTGAACAGCTGGAGCCTCACCTCACTTTAACCTCTCTGTGACTCAGTTTCCTTGTCAGTAACTGATGATGACAGTGACCTTACAGGGTTGTGAGGATTTCCTAAGGGAACTCATGGAGAGGGCCTCAGAGGATGCAGGCCCTTAGCAAGTGCTCAGGAAGTACTGGCTGCTACTGCCGATCCTTACGTTCCACACCTGGCTGCCCCTCCTTTTGTCCTGGCTTGACTTGTCATTTAATTGGGCTCTCCAGTGGGCAAAGATCGAGTTGTCTCTCTGGCTTTTCTAAGACAGCTTTCCATTAGGACTTCTGGGCCTGGAGGCCCATTTGGAGCTGAGCCTGCTCTGGGGACCAGAGACCATGCTGGACCCCCAGGCTTCTCCTCCCCCTTTTGCCATTGGCTTTTCATTCTTTCCTCTGCCTTCCTTGCTTCCTCAGACCTTGCCTTGGCTTCCCCATGGGTCTGTGACCTCTTACTTCATCTTTGAGAGCTGCTTGAGGTGGACTTCAGAAACAGATCCTGAAATGAAAACTGGAGTACCAGTGGTTATTTGGAAGGTGATTCCAGGAAATATCAAGAAGGGGGTAAGGCTGTGAGGAAGAGATGGGTAAGGCTGTGAGGAAGAGATGAGCAAGGGAACCAATGAAGGGTGTGTTATCAAGGTAATTACTTTGAGTGACTGGAGCCTAATCCCTTTGAGGAACCTGGGTCATCAGTGTGGAGTGTCTGCCTCTAAGGCAGTCTATACACGGAGCCAGAGAGCCGGGGTGTTTATATACCAGATTTCACTAGTCATTTTCAGGGTTACTGTGGGGGCATTAAAGGTCAGCACTCCCAACTTCCTCTATGTGTTGGCCAAGCATGCTCCTACAGGGAGAGCTCCCAGAGTTTCCAGGAAGCAGCCTTCAGCCAATAGAGGTGAGGACCTAGAGGGCAGAGGTAGGGCACATCCAGGGCACCTGCTATACCCCCCTCACTGCTAAGTGACAACTCCTCTCTGTTTTGCAGTTCCAGACATGGGGTGGGGGAGGGGAGAAAGAGTGAGGAAGAGTTATAAGGGGTTTCCCTGGTGGCTCAGATGGTAAAGACTGCCTGCAGTGCAGGAGACCCAGGTTCAATCCCTGGGTTGGGAAGATACCCTGGAGAATGGAATGGCAACCCACTCCAGTGCTCTTGCCTGGAGAGGTCCATATAGGGTTGGGGAAGGGTGAAAGAGTGAGGAGGAAGTAGGGAGCAAAAGAGGGAGGAAGTGAAATAAAAGAGAGGGAAAGAGAATAAGAACGGGAATGGATAGTAAACCTGGGAGAGCTGTGTGGTCTCTACTCCACCCTTGATCTGATGAACTGTGAACAGGAGGGCTGATGTGTTCCACTGGGAGCTTTGGGAGGGGAACATTCATTCAGATGTCCTATGGGTTATTCCTTTTAGACATATTTCTTTGTATAGTTTCTTGCTATAATTCCCCACAGGCTAGGGTGACAGAAGTGTGTTTGTTCTAACAGCTTGAGGAGACAGAAGGTGACATCCAATGGTCTCCATCCTGTTCTCCCCTTTCCCAGCATCTGCATCAGCAAGCTACACCACATTCCTTCCCGCCCAACAGAGAGGTGACAAAAAGTCACATACATCCAGATGATGCCCTGAGATAGTGGCCAGCCCAGAGCAGTTGTTTCACCTTAAAACAAGCCTCATCTTGGCTATGTCATCACCATGAGAGAAGTCACACATGGCTGTGCTGTTTTCTCTCTTCTTTGCAAAGAAATGGAAGAAGGAGGAACAGCTTCCACCCCTATATTTTCTTTGCTCTGGAGTAAATCTCAGCTAGGAATGGCAGAATATCTTGGCTGAGCTCTGCCAGAGGAAGAATGAATCAAGATTTAATACTCCAGAAGCAGAATCATTTTGCAGGACACTTGGGAAGGATTCTCCTAGAACAGTGATATTCAAACTTAAACAAGCATATGAGGTCACCTGGTGATCTTGCAAAGATGCAGATTCTGATTCAGTGGGTCCTTGATGGAGCCAAGGAATCTGAGATTTCCAACAAGCTCCAAGGGTCTATCCAAGTCTCCAGTCCAAGGACTTCAAGTAGCAAGGGCATGCCCTTTAGGTTTAGACATAACTGGATTCAAATCCCGGCTCTGCTGCTTCCTTGCTAGAGGAGGTTGAGCAAGTTATTTTGCTTGTCTGAGCTTCAGTTCTTTGACACTGAGAATGTGGAACAGAATTCTCTCCCCTCAGGGTTGATGTGAGGATGTGATGGGATTGTTTCTGCCAGTGAGCATGCTTGCACCGTCCTACACTTATTCTATTGCAGTTCAGTCATGTGACATTCTTTCCCTTCTTTCTCTGGTCATCTCTCCACCCTGGACAGTGATATCTGCCAATTTCAATCAGTATCAGGCTGCTGACTGAAGAGTAGCCTGGGGGCAGATATGGGCTTGTGGGGGACTTCTGTGCAGCATGGGCCTGTCACTGTCTACTAGAAGACCAACATGGCTATCTTTAAGAAACAGGAAAGTAAATTCAGATTGCAGGTGGGGTCAGCAATTCAGCCATCCTTTGGAATGAGGCATCCCCTGGAATCCATTTCCTGACTCTCAACTCAGTTCTGGTCCTGTCCTGGTCCTGTACTCCCATGCATACTAATGCATTCAGTTTTTAAATACTCCTGGGCTTGAGTTGCAAGAGATACCTCTCCCCAGGTACTCTAACCCAAGCAACAGCCTTTTTTCTTTCCATCGGTCCCCTCATTCCAAGGCAGTGAGCAGTTTCATCTCTGAGTCTCAGTTTCCTCATCTGTACAACGCTGATGAGCAAGATCTACATATTTACCAGCTCTTTCACCTCCTCATGGGCTCAACTATAGTAGTCCCAACGTGGTTTTTTCTTCCCCCCCCTGAACTCCATTTATCAGTCTTTTTTGTTCTTCATCACTGACCATTTGCTCCAAATCCTGCCTCATTCCCAGGTCCTATTGATGCAGTGCTGCCGTAGTCACATGAAATGGTGCACCCTGGAGTTGCGCAATACACAGCCTGCACAGGTGTACATTGCTGTCCTGCATGGACCTCTTGCTTTGGACACAGTATCCTGTACTCTAGGTTGCAAACTCATCCCATCCCCAATCCCGGATCCTAAAACCCCAGTGTAGACCAACCACCTGGCTCTCCTTCAACCTAGATAATTGAGCTGCAGAGTAAAGCTGGAAGGGCTTCCCTGGTGGTTCATTGGTAAAGAATCCGTCTCCAATGTAGGAGATGCAGGAGGTGCAGATTTTATTCCTGGGTCAGGAAGATCCCCTGGAGGATGAAATGGCAACCCACTTCAGTATTCTTGCCTGGGAAATCACATGGAGCTTGGCAAGCTACAGTCCATGGACTGTAAAAGAGTTGGACACGACTTAGTGACTAAATAACAATAACGACAGTGACTCTGCAGTCTTAGGCATGTATCTGGTGGAAAAAATGATCCAAAGGATACATGCATTCCTGTGTTCATTGCAGCTCTGTTTACAATAGCTAAGACATGGAAGCAACCTAAATGTCCCATCAACAGAGGAATGTATAAAAAAGATGTGGTGCATATATACAATATTACTCAGTCATTAAAAAGAATGAAATAATGCCATTTGCAGGAACATTGATGGACCTAGTGATTGTTCAATGCATTTTCTAGGTAATAATTACCAGTGAGTTGGTATCAGGTTATGGAATAAAACTCACTCAATAAAACCTATTTACTTTGGTCCAGCATGCTCTGAAAAGGACCTCTAAACAGTGTAGAACAGTAGACCTCAAACTTTTAGATTTAAAAACCTTTAAAACGTCCAAAAGTATTTTTGGAGCATGTTAAAATAACTGGCTTCTTACTTGGTTGAGAAAGACAAAGCAAACAATAGCAACAAAATATCTTCCACCTTATACCATCATCATTTCATTAAAGGACATTTTAATATCACCCTCAAGATGTCAAGTATATCGATCTCAGAATAAAGACAATTCCATTAAAGTAAATAAATACTTCTTCAGTTTTCTCATTTGCTACCTTCCAATATAAACATTCTCTTGGATCAGCCTGAAGTCCATGGGCACATGTTTAGAAACAGGCTTTCAGAGTTCTAGGGCCTGAAGCCAATGATTGGAAGCAAGACTGCAGGGAAAATTGAATAATATCCTTGGTGAGGCTACTCTCTCTACCCGAATTACCCACATCTTTGACTGGCTCACTCCCGTCTTCTTTGTAAGGTTCAAATCAGGGATGGTTTTCTTTAGAAAGTCTTTGGAGCTTTCCTGGGTCTATACCCCCATCATAGCACACATCTTGTTGTATCCTCATTGTCTATCCATATGTCCCTCCCACTTATCTCATAGTTCCATGAAAACACATCAGTGAGTAGCCAGCATCTGTTGGTTATCAAATCATTATCAGAGAACTGCAGCTCAGACAAGTGAACTGACTTGCTTGACTTCCCCCGACAAGGAAGCAGCACAGCTGGGTTTTGAATCCAGTTATGTCTGAATCTAAAAGTCAGGCCTTTGGTACTCAAAGTCCTTGAACTGACTGCATGGGCACTGCTTTGTAGCATTTTAGGAATTTCAGATTCTCTGGTTCTGTTGAAGACTGAATGAATCAAAATCTGCATCTTTGCAAGGTCATGAGGTAAATTGTGTGCTCGTTTTAAGTTTGAATATCATCGTTCTAGGAGAGTCCTTCCCAAGTGTCCTGTAGAATGATTCTGCTTCCAGAGTATTAAATCTTGATTCATTTTTCTTCTGGTAGAGTTTGGCCAACATAGTACAGCCATTTCGAACCATACAGTAGGTGCTCACACATTTGTTGAACAAATGAACAGGTGTACACCGAGCAGACAAAGAACAGTCCAGAGAAAGGGAGTAGGTGAGTAAAAAATAAGCCATTGTTGAGAAGGATGTTATGTGTGAGAAGATGGAAAGAGCTGGTGTGTCTGTGCAAGAGGACTCGTGAGGCCGAGTCTGGGTAGGTAAGACTGGAAAGATGGCCTGGAGTCAGTTCTCGAAGGACCTGGAATGCTTTGTGTGTGGTCTTGGACTTCATCCTGAGCAGCAGAGGGATTCTGAAACAAAGGAGGGAGACATATGTGCTTGATTGTTATTAAGAACATTCTGGAAGCTGACACAGAGCATGGAATAATAGTGTGGGACTGCTGGAGTCAGGTAGACCAGTTACCCTGCTGTTGCTGTGGTCCATGAAATAGGATGATGATCTAATCTGAAGTAAGGTATTGGCAGCGAGTGTGGAGGGTGGGGGGCATTTGAATCTACGGCACTGTTCACGCGCTCTTTTGGGTATGTTCCTGGAAGCAGCTTGGAGACAGCACGACCAGATGTTCCTTTGCGGGATATGGCAGAGGTGGCTATCAGGTGTGCTGTGCTGGGAGGCCTGAGATATGAGTCTGTACCACTTGAAACATCATTTGAGGAGTCCAACTGTGCAGGTTACCGTGTATCTAATTTTGTTGGGAACAAACAGCCACATTTAAGTGGTGGGTGTTCAGGGGCTTGCAGATTGGCACATATCTGGATGTTCCCCTTTGCTTTGCTGCCCATTAGGAAAATGCAAGTCTTACAAAAGCAATACTGTGGCTTGGAACATTTTTCATTAGAGTAAATTTGTTTCCAAATTGACTGTAAATTATATGGCATTTTGTTTGAAAGAACTTTCTGAATTAAAGTAGGGAGCCAAGTATACAGTACTCAGTGTGAAACATAAGTTCAATTACCTACAGTTACGAGCATGTTCTCCTCCATGTGTGCAGAGATGGCATCTCATATATGAAGGATTTTAGGACTGGAAGCTGTTTTATGGATTACTTAGTTTTGGTGTTCCCAAAATAGAGATGAGAGCACAGAGATGGAAAGAAAACTGGCTGAGGTCACATAGCAGGTTAATGGCAAAGTTGGAATTGGCTTAGGTATCCTGATGTTGCTTTGTGATGAGATTAAAGGAAAAAAAAAGTGTTTTTGAATTTTCATTCCACAGAATATGGAGTAGTTCTTTCTCTCCAGAATAATGTTAGAATAGCTGTGCATTGAGAAGAGTCTAGATAGATCTAGAAAGAAAATGTATCTGAAGATGTCAAGTCCCAATTCATGACACTGAAAATTCTAGAAAGGGCAGCAGAGCTACCACCTGCTGTAGTTTTTAATGTTGTTCAAATGAGCAGCCTACCACAGTCCTGCTTTTCCATCAAGTCTGATCTCGTGAAGACTGTTTTATTAGGCTTTGACTTAACCTAACACAGGCGAGCATTCAGATGAACACCTAAGGCCAAATCTGATGCTTGAGACTTTCTCACTCACCACAGACACCTCATGGCCACGTTCTGCTGATTTTACTTCCTAGATCTCAGCTCCATCTCTCCTGCTCCAAGCTCAAGTCCACCGCTCTCATTGGAACCATTTTAATAGCCACCTATTCAGTCTACTTCCCTCCCTTCCTGACAAAACCCGCAGTCCAGTCCTCAGAGAGCTGAGAGATTGATATTTTTAGCTCAGATCTAATCACGTTGACCTGTCACCCCTGCCAGCATCCTCACTGTGGCCTGGTGTAGTCTGGTCCACCCCAGTCTCTAGCCTGCTCACCCTCCAGTCTCCATGCTTTTCTCCATTCTAGCCCACAGCATTCTCTTTTGTTCCCTTATTTGCCAAGTCCCTTACTGCTACAGAGCTTTTGTAGATACTGGTTCCATTTGCCCCTACCCTCCAACCTCTCTTTGGCTATTTAATGCCAACCTGTTTCAAACCTCAAAAGTTATTTTCTTTCTCATGTAAATCCTCTACAGATCCTCAGATAAGTTCATTTCCTCATATGTTATTCCCTGGTCCAGTACCCTGGGTTCATTCTGTCAGTAGGTGAGGCTGGGGGAGTTTCTCACTCAGAGCATGAGTGGTGGGATGGGCAGTGGCGAATCTAGAAGTGTCAAGTTCTGAACTTAAACCTGATGGTTTTGATATCTGAGATTCAGGTCACTAGGTACCCAGTGCTCTCTACCCCTGAAAGTGAAGTGTCTGTCACTCAGTCGTGGCCGACTCTTTGTGAGCCCATAGACTGTAGCCCTCCAGGCTCCTCAGTTCATGGGATTCTGTAGGCAAGAATACTAGAGTGGGTTGCCATGCCCTTCTCCAGGGGATCTTCCTGACCCAGGGATTGAACCCAGGTCTTCCACATTGCAGGTAGATTCTTTATCGTCTGAGCCACCAGGAAGCCTCTCCACCCCTGTGTGCTAAGTTGCTCAGTCATGTCTGATTCTTTGCGACCACATGGACAGCAGTCTGCCAGGCTCCTCTGTCCCTGGGGATTCTCCAGGCAAGAATACTGGAGTGGGTAGCCATTCCCTTCTCTTGGACCTTCCCAACCCAGGAATTGAACCCAGGTCTCCCACATTGCAGGCGGATTCTTTACCAACTGAGTTACCAGGGAAGCTGCTAGGCAAGCACACACAAAAAGCGGAACATTTTCAGATTCCTGCACTGGCTTTTCAAGATGTTCTTGTTACATTCCCAGCAGAGCTGGTATTTTCTGCCTCCAAGTCTGGGAGGGTTAGCGATTTTATCCCAACGGCTAGAGTTAGGATGTGGGGAAGGAGGAGGACAGAGTAGACAGTCCCGAATTTCATTCACTGTTTAATCCCTGTACTCACCAATCCTCGATGCAGAAAAGACAGCACCATCTTGGGGTCCTTATAATTTGCTGTCCACGGTTTGACTCTGAAGGCTCCAGAGCTGAGCTGCCCCTCATCACCACCACTCCATCCTCTGCACATCCCCACACATTGGCAACACGAGCTCACCCCTACTTTTCAGGGGAGAGCTGACAAGGACACATGGTCATTCAGTGTCTTCCTTTTGCAGGGGCCAGCAATCCCTCCTGGGAGCTTCGAATGTCTTAGCAGTTGAAGGAGCGAAGTGAGATGGTGTAAATGAATGTGCCATTGCGGATGCCCTGCTCCTTTCATTTATGATTTGGGATCACTCAATTCTGCCAAGTCACAGAGTGATTTGTGATAACACATTCCAGAGATAATTTAGCAGAACCCAAAGGATATCTGAATGGAGCTGCTGAAACCCCTGGCTCTGGGGCGTCCCCACAGGGGGCTCTGTTCAATAAACAACTGCTTATTTACTGACTACCCTTTGGGAAGGTGGATTCCACATCACCTCTGCTCTGTTCCTTGCGGATTGGCTGGCTGGACTCTCCTTAATCTCATTTCTCCATTGCCTCAGGCCCCAAGGTTCTGCCCGCTTTCCTCTGAAATCATCAGAGTAGTGGTGACAGGGGTCAGCATTTATCAAGAGCTCAGACAGAGCAGTTACTTTGCTTCTATGCATCATCTCGTTGAACACAACACCCCTTCAATAGGTAGCTGTTATTTCACCGTATAGAAGAGGAAACTGAAGTTCTGAGAGGTTAATTGGCTTTCTGGAGGTTAGCGCTGGTGGTGAAGTGGGGATTTAGCCCCACATTTGTCAAAATTCCTGAGGTTACAAGAAGAAGGGATGAGATAAGGCACAGAGAAAGCATGCCCCATGGTGAACAGATATTCTGATGAAGTGATGGGACCCCTTTCACTGGGAGTGAACAAGGCTGTACCACCCTGTGCCAGAGGTGCCCAGGAAGTTGGGTAGCACAGAAACTAGGATTTTTCCTCCTAATTTTTAAATTCTATGATTTTCTTGCATGCTGTGGTTCTATTCCCAAGGTCCCTAAATATCTCAATGCAATTGTACCATCATGTGGAAATTGATTTTTCACATCTTATACATCATCTCCAGCATGATGAGATTACAATACTGATATTGTTACTGGGCATCACTAATTGAGTTTGTGATAGAAGCTGAGGGGATGGGATGATGGATTCAAAATCTGTAGGGCTTTAAGAATCTTGCTAACCACGAATATATTCTCAAATTTGAGCTGTATTTTCCTCTCTTTTCTTGTAGTCTAACAGTTAAGAGGTTGAGCATCAGAAATCAGTGGAACTGCTTTCCATCATGACTCTGCCACTTACTAGCCGTGTGAACCTGAACAATCATTTCATGTCTTGGAGCTTGTCTCCGTACCTGTAAACTGAAGCTTGCAGTGCTTACCCCACGGGCCACTGTGCGGTTGAAATGGCATAATACAGACAAAGCCTTTGACACACTGTGTGGCACATATACTGCAGTCCCTGTGAGTCGGTCCCTGTTGTCATTATGATGCTTAACTTGGTGTCAGCTGCTGTGTGACACTCTGTTACTATTCTTAGAGCTCACGTGACATAAACATTCTCTTTGCTTAAAGACATGATCCACAGGCTCAGAGAGGTGACATCACCAACCCAGGGTCACTCAGCTCGAAGAGTGACCTTTAACCTCCATCCCCAGAGTGTGCTGCCCGGCAGGGTAACACTGCTCATGGGAGGCTAGTGACCTCTCACACATGCTGCTCCCGAGGAGATGCCCACCAAATGTTTCTTTGACTGCATGGACAGGGACCGGGACCTTGGCATCCCCCTCTTTGTTCAGTAGCGCATTCCTTCCTCTTCTCTGGGCCCTGATCTTAGATGTAACACACAAGAAGGTTTGGACCAGCTGGATTCTATAGTCCCTTTCTCATTGTTCACTGGTTCTTGAATAGCCCTAAGCATGTAGTAGGTACCCTGTGACTTTTTATAGTGAGGCTGGGATAGAGGGAGGCAAGCCAGCCATCTGGGTTGCAAAATTTAAAGAGGCAGAGACTCTGTGGGTCCTGCCAGTGCTGTGTGGCACCTGGGAGTGTGTGACACCTTAAATCTTATGCCTTTAGCCCCTCTCCTCTCACCCCAGTCTCACTTCTGCTTCATAAGGCTGGTGGAAGTATAATGACTCAGTGGCCCAAACAGGTTTCTTTTTTGCTCTTTTAAAACCCCAGTGATGCGTAGGTGATGTTTTTAATAAGAATTGCTGGTACTTTGAATAGCTCTGCTCAAAAAGACATTCTTGAAAAAGCCCATTATTATCTAGTTATATATTTTAGGCTTCTGGGGAAAACAGCAATGGTATGAGATTGTAAGAAATAGAAGGCATGTGATGGGAAAAGATGAAATTACCGTAACAACCATTAGACTAGCCAAGGAAATAATTTGCAATGATACAGTTATTATTGGTACAAGCTTCCCCCCCAAAAAAACAGAACAACAGAATTTCCACACTTATTTCTTTGGTTTAATTGTCTATTTGTTTCAAAGTGAAAGCTAATTAAAAGATTATTTTCATATGCTTTAATCACACTACAGCTAACTGTTGGAAAATTTGCGATTAATTGATGCAACAGTTGACATAAGAATGCATTTAAAAAAAATAACATCACTATTTGAATACACAGAGTGAAGCAATTAGTCCTTCATTAGTTCTGAGTTATTTCAAATGCTTTGAAATACTTGTGTGTTTAATGTTTAATCATCAAGGAAATATATCTGGCAATGCTGCTAGCCCCAGCATCATGAATTAAATATCATCCCTTGGGAGCAGGGAGAGTTCAGGAAGAAAAATGGCAGCCTCCCCAGGCCTGGGGATGGGTAAATTCCTCCATTGTCTGGGCACTGGCACAGTGAGGGCTCTTAATGTGTCAGCGTTTCTCTCATGCTTGTCACTTCCCAGGCATGGCTATGCAGGGTGCAGTTGGTTGCCTTGGAGGGGAGCTGACTGGGAGGGACAGCTCCCAAGTCTAGAGCCCCGTACTGGTGTGGGGGTGTTAGAGAGCCTGTCAATCCACAGGGGAAAGTGAGGGAGGGATGACAGGTTGGGAGACTGAATGTGGTCTCTAGAGTGTGGGGACCAGCACTCTTGGCAGGAAGATGTCACTGGAGTCTCAGGTAGAGGCCTGGAGAATGGATGGGGACACGTTTCAAACAACAGAGCTTGTTAAGGGGGTGCTTCCCGGCGAGAAAGCTTCAGAGGTATGTAGACTTCAAGAGGTTCACTGGCAGACCATGAGTGTGTCTTTGGTGTGTAGGTTAGAATCAAAGGGATCCGTACAAATTGGCAGTGAGAGTTCTTCCCAGGAATATCCTTATGGCTATCAGACACAACACAAAACAGAACCAGAGGTCACATTTTCCCTGATCAGTAGAAAATACATCAAAGGCTGAAAGTTTTCATCCTTTGGAGACCTGACTTCAGACAATAAATAAGCATTCGTATCTAGGCTTCATACTGAGTTCTGTATTGCATTTTCTTATTTAATTCTCAAAGTAATCCAGTGAAGTAGCCATGTTTATATAATTTTCCTACTCTGTAGATAGGGAAACTGAGGCATGAAGAGATTAAGTGACATATTAGACTGGACCTCTCCCTTATGCCTGCCTCATTAGCTTGTAGAGTAAATAAAATATGATATTTCCTATTGTTCAGAGCACAGTGTGGCTTGTACGGGATAGAGGAACTGCCCAAGGAGACACAAATACACACACACACACACACACACACACACATGGTAAATAGATGAACCAGTGTTTCAAGTCAGGTCTCTCTGACTCCAAATTCACCGCCCTAAGTGTGCGTGTGTGTGGGTCTGCTAGTGTGTCACGGGTGTGCAAAGACAAAGAAGAGCTCTGTTGGTACACCATGCTATCATGGGAGACTCACTCTGTGTCGTCAGTCAGTTTAGCAGAATGGAAGCAAATGTAGCTTCCAGGGGACCCCAGATTATGTCCTCTCTTCTCAGCAGATATAGTAAGGATTCTTCAGGGCAGGGATTAAAAATATCAGAAGCCCAAGACTGGGCCGATGACAGCAAAATGAAATGCTGGGCTTCACACCTGCAGATATATTTCAAGACTGGAGATGAAACTCTCAGGGAGTGCGGGAGAGGGGGGAACTGGGAGTGACCACGGCTTCCCCATTTCTAAAACCTGTGTTGAAGGTGAACAGTGGAATGACGCTTCAGGGTTCCGTCTGCCTGTCTTTTGTGGCATAAGCAGAGGATGGGACTCCAGGCCAGGCCCTCTCTGCCATCTACAAGTCTCTCCTGTAGAGTGGACCCCCTGTCCCTAGAGAGGCTGGAGTGCAGTGGGAGAGACTAACCGTGAGAGGAGCTGGGAGTTCAGTGCAGCGTGGCCACAGAGCTGCGGCTCAGGCTGGAGAGGCAGGGTGGGGGCAGCTGGCTGCTTTGGAAACCAGAGGAGCGGAAATACCCTCCTGGTCTTGAATTTCCTTGCGGAAGCCAAGGAGGAGGGAGATTACAAGGTTGGGGACCATGTGCGCCCAAGACTGGGCTGGGAAAGGGCTGTGTGGATTTGGGGCCCGGGGAGGGCTTCAGCGTCACGGGGGTGTGGGAGGCAGGTGCTGGGCTGCTGGATCAGGAGTGAGAAGGCCTTGGAGTCCCATCCGTCTGGGGAGCCCAGATGCCCTCCGATAGCCAGGATGCTCGGAGCCAGCACACATTCATAGACAGAGAATGCGGGAAACCAGTGCATTTCCCAGAAGGTCAGAATCAGAATGTGTTTGAGGTGCTGATGAAAGCCCAGCCAGATAAACTGGGCTGCTTCCTTTTTTTCGGAGGCCTGCTTTTTGTGTATTTCTGTGCTTGTAGTCCTCTCCCTGTTTTTTTTTTTTTTCTGTCTCCCTCTTTTTCCACAAAGGAGGGAAGATAACACATATTCTGCATTATCTCACAAAACTAAAGGCAATCCAAGATGGTAAAATACACAGCTGAGGGAGTGGGGTGGAGATTAGAGTCTCTGAGAGCTCGGGTCCAGGTGTGGCTCCAGAGCTGGCAACGAGGTTCCCAGCAGCCTAGGCAGAGCCAGGCTCCGTCGTGGTCATGTGATGCACTTAGGCCACATCCCCTCTTCCTGATACAGGAAGGAAATTCTCTCGTGGATTCAGCGAAAGCAATCTTTCCAGAGACGTTTCAGAAATTTCAATAAGCTGTTCTTTTAAACGGAGAAGGCAACGGCACCCCACTCCAGTACTCTTGCCTGGAAAATCCCATGGACGGAGGAGCCTGGTAGGCTGCAGTCCATGGGGTCGCACAGAGTCGGGCACGACTGAGTGACTTCACTTTCACTTTTCACTTTCATGCACTGGAGAAGGAAATGGCAACCCACTCCAGTGTTCCTGCCTGGAGAATCCCAGAGACGGCGGAGCCTGGTGGGCTGCCGTCTATGGAGTCACACAGAGTCGGACATGACTGAAGTGACTTAGCAGCAGCAGCAGCAACAGTTCTCTTAAAAATTTTTAATTAATTAAATAAATTGTTTATTTTTCATTTGCTCTTCTTGACATGCAATATTGGTTTCAGGTATACAGCATCCTGAATGGATATTTTTTTTTCCTTTCACTGAATTTATTTATTTATTTAAGTATTTGTTTATTTGGTTGCGCTGGGTCTGCGGTTTTCATTGCAGCAGGTGGGATCTAGTTCCCTGACCAGGGATTGGACTCAGGCCCTCTGTATTGGGAGTGCAGAGTTTTAGCCACTGGACCAATAGGGAAGTCCCTATATTTATCTTTTTAATTCACATATGGTTGATTTCCAATACTGTGTTAGTTTCAGAGGTACAGCAAAGTGATTCAGATATATATATATATATGTGTGTGTGTGTGTGTGTGTGTATGTATATATTCAGCTTATTTTCCATTACAGGTTATGACAAGATAGGGAACAAGTTCCCTCTGCTATACAGTAAATCCCTGTTTCTTATACATTTTTTATGCAGTAGTTTGCACCTGTTAATCCCATGCTCATAATTTATCCTTGCCCTCTCTCCTTCCCCCTTTAATAATGATACGTTTAGGTTCTTATCTGTGAGCCTATTTTGATTTTGCATATAGACTCATTTGTATTATTTTTTAAGACAGTCCGACATTTTTGCATGTTGTGAAATAATCGCCGCAGTTACTGTCTGGCCCCATACAGAGCTGTCACAGTACTGACTGTACCCCCTACACGCCCTGTTGCATCCCTGTGACCGACTCACTTCACAGCTGCAAGTGTGCACCTCATAACCCTGTTCCTGTATTCACCCCCCGCCCCCCAGTACCTCCTTCCCTCCAGCTTGTTCTCTGTGTCTGTGAGTCTGTTTCTGTCTTGTTTGTTTTCTTCGTTCAGATTCCACATAGGATTGAAATCATACCATGTCTTTCTCTGGCTTCCTTCTCTTACCATAAGGCCCTCAAGGACCATCTGTGTTGTCACAAATAGTGAGGTTTCATGGGCTCCTCCAAGGAGGGCTGATAAGTTTCCACTGAAACTCAATTTATCGCCAGAAATTCTGAGGATAGCAGAGTAAAGGAACGTGACCCAGGCTTGCAGATCTTTCTCCATCTGGCTTGATCACAGCCTAAAATCTAGGCTAACATGATGCCTTTTATTCTTTTAAGGCACTGGCATCAGTTTCTACAAAGGTGATTGGTTTCTTATATGCAACCCCAGTATCACACGTGTAACAGAGAAGACCTGTGTCCTCTGGACTAGGGGAGAGGCAGGGGCTTGGCTTCTCAGGAGCCTCAGGGACAGCCCGAGGATTTCCAGGCCCCTGGGGAAGATAATCTGGAAAAATGCTTATCTGAAGGAAGAACAGACAGCACATCCTCTTGGTGATGCTATATAAATATTATTCCTCTTGCTTGGGGTCTGATGAGGTTTGGAGGGTAACATGCTTGGGTGAAGATTGATGGTCTGTACTGCTGCTTGCAGGTAATTTTGCAAACTCTGACAAGCAGTCAAGGGCCCAATGCTCTGGGATCACTTAGCCTCCAGTCCCAGGTCTCAGAGGATCCCACCTTTGAGGATCCAAGGTCCTGAGAGTGGGCTCCGGGGCCGTGTCGCCCCCACCTTGGCCCTGACGGGAAGCAGGCTCATTCTGACAAAGTCTCTCAGAACTGGGTTGCTCTAGATCTTTTTAATTGTTTCTTGACATGCCTTTTAAGCTGTCATGCTGAGATGTGATTCCCATCTCTGTTTACCTAATCAGTCACTGGGGGAGGCACTTGGAGAGTTGTTATGATTAGACATCAGCCTGCACACACGCTCTTTCCCCTCACCTGGTTCTCTCCATCTTCCCAAATACCTCTGGAGCTGCCGAGAAACTGGCAGGTTCCTTGGCAGCAGCAAAAATAAAGGACTCATCTTGGGAAAGGGAAGCAGCTGATTGGTCCTCCGTGGTGCTGGCTGGACGTGCAGGTCCTGTCACACTTAACCAGGCAACTGCTCCTTGCCTGGCACTGAGATGGTTGGGGGCAGTGGCTGTGGGCAGGAAGGGGATATATGCTCTAGGGGTGTTCATATGGTCAGGGAGCCAAGGCCAGCACACCCACACGCATAAAGTGGTCATACAAATTAAATCCTGGACTGATTCAAGGAGGGATGCATCAATTCCAGAAACAGACAAGCACCTCTCAAGAGCTGGGTCTTAAAGGAAAGTGGGATATAAATAGGGGAAGAATGGGGTCCCTGCCCAGTGGTGTGTCAGCAGTTGTGCCTGGAGCTTAATCTGCTGCATCCCTTAGCTTTCCCAATAGCCTCCTAGGAAGGAGGGCCCTGGGTGAGGATGGCCAGGTGTGGGGAGGTCATCTGAGAGTATGTGCTCCTGCTTAGCTGAGATAGGACTCTTAAGTCCCCTTAGCCCACCTCCAAGGTCTCTTAACCCTCTGTTACCTGTTACTCCATGTTGCCTTCCATCGGAGACCTGAGTCAAAGCCCAAACAAAAGATTTAGGCTGGTGCAGAACAGGAAGACCTGGCGAACAAAGGGAGATGAGAAGATATCTAGTGACCTTGGCAAGTTCTGGATCTCGGAAGTCCAGGTCATCATAGTTTAGAGGTAGGTGGTGCTAGTGGTAAAGAACCTGCCTGCCAATGCAGGAGACATAAAAAATGTGGGTTTGATTCCTGGGGTCAGGAAGATCCCCCCAACCCACTCCAGTATTTTTGCCAGGAGAATCCCATGGACAGAGGAGCCTGGTGGGCTATAGTCCATAGGGTTACAAAGAGTCGGACACAGCTTAAGGGACTTAGCATGCATGCACACACAGCAGTGTGGGGCCAGGGTCTCAAACCTCAGTAACTTTTCTTAGTTAAAAAGTCGTCTGACCTTGTTGCTCAGCTATTGGTGAGGGGTAATGATAGCATCTTCTTCAGTGGGTTGCGTTGAGAATCATATAAGATGAAGTATGCACAGTGTTGGACTTGACCTCTGACCCAGAGTCAGCCTTAGACAAATACTGGTTATTACTGTTGTTGACGAGTGAGAAGTAGCAGGTGTGGTAGGTGAGGCAGTTGAGAGGAGAGGGAACAGCACTGTGATCTTATGACATGGAAAGTGCTAGAGTTGGAAGGACACTTAATGGATCCTTTTGTTTGAACCCCTCCATTCTCAGGGGAGTAAACAGTGGCCACCATGGAGAGAAAGACCTAGTCCAGGTCACCCAAATCTTGATGGAAGGACCAGGACTTAAACTTGAATCTTCTGCTTTTATGTCTTAGGCTGCATTCTCCAGAACCTCCCATGAAATCCCTCCATTGATTTCCTCCCTTCAAGGATAGTTGTCCATTGTTCAGTCACTCAGTCGTGTCTGACTCTTTGCAACCCCATAGACTGCAGTATGCCAGACTTCCCTGTCCTTCATCATCTCCCCATTGTCATCCAGAGTAGTGATGACTCTCAAGCTTGTTAATCTCATTGTAAGGAGTATTTGAGGAAATAATGTCTATCAATCAGGCCAAATTCATCCTCAGAAGAAAAAACAATTGTTGATTTTGCACTGGTTTAGTAAAATGCTGAGTCACTTAGCTCAAAGGACTT
Organism: Antilocapra americana; assembly: GCA_007570785.1. Lineage (NCBI taxonomy): Eukaryota > Metazoa > Chordata > Mammalia > Artiodactyla > Antilocapridae > Antilocapra > Antilocapra americana. The sequence goes on from ML664203.1 coordinate 8,154,677, forward strand.
GGAAGGGGTGGGGAGACAGGATTAATTAAGACACCTCTTCTAACCTCAGAGTTTATATTTGATCCTCTCTTTCACACTCCTTCAGCCATTTCTTTGCTGAAATTAAGAGCCGTGGCTTCAAATAGAGCCACTTGCTTCACACACTCTTCCTTGCTTCAAGAAACCCTATCTTTGCGGGTAACTCATATAGTGTCAGTTGTTAAAAAATGCCAAGGGACAAAGAAAACAGAGCCTGAAATGTTTCATCTGGAAGAAACAAAGGCACACACAGACAAACAGGGGACAATTAGTTTTTGTTTGGGCTGAAGCCAGCGGGGTATTTATCATGTAAGTGGGAGTCTATAAAATTTAATAGGATTACTGTAGGGCAAGGAAATCCACTTGAAGAGGGGAGAAAAAGCCCAGGGGCAAAACATGCCTGTACACATTTTTATGAATACTTACAAAAAAATCCAACCCAGGAGTAACCCACCTAATATTTGAAATAACATCACCACCAATGGTAATGTAATGTTAATGAATGGCCATTTAACTAAGCCTTATTTTGAGCACTCTACATTGATGATCACATTTAATCCTTGTAGATTAGTGGTAAAGAATCTCAGTGGTAAAGAATCTGCCTGCCAAGCAAGAGACACAAGAGACGCGTGTTCGATCCCTGGGTCAGGAAGATACCTTGGAGGAGGAGATGGCTACCCACTCCAGTATTCCATGGACAGAGGAGCCCTCAGGGTGACAGTTTATAAAATCACAAAGCATTGGACACAACTGAGCATGCACATACATATACATTAGTGATCACATTTAATCCTTGCAGGGCTACAAGACATGTGTTGTTATTCCTCCTTTGGTAGTTAAAGACACCAGGGCCAAAAGGGGCTGAACCTTGGAAAACTACTAAAATAGTAAATGGTGGAGGTGTGATTTGAGCTTTATTCCAAGGCTTCTTCCTCAGTTCTACCTCCTCTGAAATGCCCTGGGAGCACAGGTAGGATCCATACACCCAGTTGATACATCAGGAGTGATGTTGCCAGTATGGACATCTGAACAGGGCAAAGGTGTATGTCAAAGTCTGTGGATTCATCCAGGGTTCAAAATCAAACATTTCCATAAGACAAGTAAGAATGTGGGAACTCCTGCACAGTAATTGTAATGGAAACAAGTTTACTGCTGCCTGACAAGTTGGAGTTAATGCTTTCTGAAGCCTGCCTTCCCTCCTCTGACATATGTAGGAGCATGTTTTCTAATACCTTTCTCTGCCCTAGACGCCCAGCAAGATTTGGCTTGATAGGGACTTGCTGATCTATTGACCGACTGATTGATTGATTAATTGATATATTGCAGTTGTATGGTTTGGGGCTTCCAGCTTCAGCTAGGAATTGATTTTAATCTTCACAGGTTAAGAACAAAAGCTATCAAATCCCTTACAGGAGATGGTGATGAGACAAAATCTTATTAAAGAGAAACTGACAATTTATCATCTCCCAATAGCTCCAGGCCCAATTTTGTGTGTGTCTTCTTGCCAGGATCTCAGTGTCTTGTTCAATATCTAATTTATCTGGAGCTGTGTTGAGGGAAGAGCATCTCCTCTACTGAAGCATTGCCTCCAGTTTTCATAGAGTAGTTACTCAGCAAAAGGAGAGAACTTGGTGCCCATAAAGGGCTTAGTCTGTCTAAGGGGACACAGGCATGTTTTCTCTGAACCTTGCACCATGACAGTTTTCTCCCAAATGTTATGGTCCTTTTTATATTTTTCCTAATTAAGTATCTTACATATAAAAACATATTTATTAAAGAGCCTTTGACTCTGTGGATCACAACAAAATGTGGAAAATTCTTAAAGAAATGGGAATACCAGATCACCTGACCTGCCTCCTGAGAAATCTGTATGCAGGTCAAGAAGCAACAGTTAGAACTGGACATGGAACAATGGACTGGTTCCAGTTTGGGAAAGGAGTAGGAGTAGGTCAAGGCTGTATATTGTCAACCTGCTTATTTCACTTATATGCAGAGTGCATCATGGGAAATATGGGACTGGATGAAGCACAAGCTGGAATCAAGATTGCCAGGAGAAAGATCAATAACCTCAGATATGCAGATGACACCACTCTCATGCCAGAAAGTGAAGAACTAAAGAACCTCTTGATGAAAGTGAAAGAGGAGAGTGAAAAAGCTGGCTTAAAACTCAGCACTCAGAAAACTAAGATCATGGCATCCGGTCCCATCACTTCATGGCAGATAGGTGGGGAAACAGTGGAAACAGTGGCGGACTTTATTTTTCTGGGCTCCAAAATCACTGCAGATGGTGACTGCAGCCATGAAATTAAAAGATGCTTACTCCTTGGAAGGAAAGTTATGACCAACCTAGACAGCATATTAAAAAGCAGAGACATTACTTTGCCAACAAATGTCTGTCTAGTCAAAGCTATGTTTTTTCCAGTAGTCATATGTGGATGTGAGAGTTGGACCATAAAGAAAACTGAATGCCAAAGATTTGATGCTTTTGAACTGTGGTGTTGGAGAAGACTCTTGAGAGTCCCTTGGACTGCAAGGAGATCCAACCAGTCAATCCTAAAGGAAATCAACCCAGAATATTCATTAGAAGGACTGATGCTGAAGTTGAAGACCCAGTACTTTGGCTACCTGATGTGAAGAACTAACCCACTGGAAAAAACCCTGATGCTGGGAAAGATTGAAGACAGGAGAAGGGTACAACAGAAGATGAGATGGTTGGATAGCATCACCAACTCTGGTGGACATGAGTTTGAACAAGCCCAGGAAGTTGGTGATGGATGGGGAGGCCTGGTGTGCTACAGTCCATGGGGTTGCGAAGAGTCAGACATGACTGAGCAACTGAAACACCTTTTGTTTTTATTTTGTCACCTTGATTTTAGAATTTTTCTCTCCTCCTTGCTAAGTACTAAAATATTATTTAGCAAAACATATGTAATATATTGCACAAACTGATTAACGCTTCCAACAGCACACATAAATTGGACCTTCTGACCAGTGGAAATGTTCACCTCATCTGGTTTGGTCAGGAGGCTGCCTTGTTCAGCACCCACCACAGAAGAGCTGAGTCTCCAGGAAGAAGGCTACTGGACAGGGATCTGGGCCTATGGTACTGGCTGGGCCCAAGACCGTAGGCCCAGATCCTTCTCCTGCTCCTAGTCACTGGGTCACAGTGATTGGTTCTGGGCAAGAGGAGGTGGGGTCATGGGCCTCTAGTGTGGTCTATCAGATTCATCCTTGGGTGTGGCATGTGGGCTCTGAGAGATTTTGTTTCCACCAGGTTTGCTAACCTAGGAGAGTAGGAGCAAGGCTACTGATATCTGCCTTTCTAGTTACAGGGGGAGCGTGTACTTAAGAGCCGAGGAGGAGAAGGCCAGGTTCATAGATGGGAAGAGAGCCATGATCATAACGAGGTTCCTTAGCTCTTCACTTACGTGACTCAGGGAATTCCTTCTGCACTCCAAGTTAGTTTAAGTTGTGCTTCTACCACTTACAGTCAAAAGTCTGAACCAATATGGGTGGGTTTATTTTCTCCATTTTACAAAGAGCCAAACCAAGGCTCAGAGTGCTTACTTCTACTCCTGGATATATTTCAAGAGAAATGAAAGCATATGACTATACAAATTTATATATGAATGTTCATAACAGCTTTACTTGTAATAATCGAAAACTGGAAACAAACCAAATACAACATAAAAGGTTAATAAAGAGACAAATTATGTATACTTATACCAAGGAATATTACTCAGCAATAAAAAGGAATGAATATTCAAAAAAAAAAAAAAAAGACTGAAGGCTCACACAAGTGGTAGCTGGCAAAGCGGGTTGGCCTGTCTCAGAAGCTGCTGGAGTGAGTGTGACCAAGTATCATAACACTGCCCTGCTTTTATCATCAAGGCTCATGGCCCATTCCACAGAGTCAGTCACCCCAGGGTGAACAGGATACCTTCCTCTGCTTTCCCATTATTCCCTTGAGTTACTTCATAGTCATACTTTACTTTCTTTCTAAGTAGCGCTAAGTCACTTCAGTTGTGTCTGACTCTTTGTGACCCAGTGGACTGTAGCCCACCGGGCAGCTCTGTCCATGGGATTTTTAAGGCAAGGATACTGGAGTAGGTTGTCACTTCCTCCTCCAGGGAATATTGCCGACCCAGGAATTGAAACTGAGTCTGTTACATGTCCTGCATTGGCAGGCAGGTTCTTTACCAGTAACGCCGCCTGGAAAGTCCTGTATGCTTTCTTATGTTTTCACTAAATATAGTAAAATTATTAACATACGGATATGAGAGTTGGACTATAGAGAAGGCTGAGTGCTGAAGAATTGAGGCTTTTGAACTGTGGTGCTGGATAAGACTCTTGAGAATCCCTTGGATGGTAAGCAGATCAAACCAGTCAATACTAAAGGAAATCAACCCTGAATATTCTTTGGCTAGACTGATGCTAAAGTTGAAGCTTCAACCACCTGATGTGAACAGCTGACTCACTGGAAAAGATCCTGATGCTTGGGAAAATTGAGGGCAGGAGGAGAAGGGGCAGCAGAAGATGAAGTGGTTGGATGGCATCATTAACTCAATAGATATGAGTTTGAGTAAGCTCTGGGAGATAATGAAGGACAGGGAAGCCTGGCATGATGCAGCCCATGGGTTCACAAAGAGTAATACATGACTGAGCAACAGTGATTGATGCATGCACATTGTTGAAGTTACAGAGAAGCACAAGGAAATCAATAAATTTACTCCTAACCTTGCCACCTAGAAGAAATCAGTATTAAAATGGTGTGCTGTTTTCTCTCCATGCATAAGAAGCTGAAGGTTTCACCTAATTCATCTGTGCCTAGAGAACAGATAAAATTGGCTCACACCATCATTCCATGGATTGCACAAAGTCCCATGTCCTGGACATGAGTCCAAGTTCTGTCCTTTACTAGGTCTGTGACCTTGAGCAGGTCATATAAGCTCCTAGAGCCGTTTTCTGATCTGTACTTATAAAGGGAGGTGCAAATAATATAATAGTGGTTTCTACAAAATTTTTTTTCTTTCTAGTCACCAAAAGCTTTTACAAAAATTTCTCTGTGGTATCCCAGTGTATAGAATAGAGAAAGAGGAGCCCCTTGGTTGAGTGCAGAGCCACCTCTAACCCCATGTGGTCTGTACTGAGCCTTCAGGTGAACTGCAGGGCAAAAGGGAGCTATTTAAAGACCCTGGTCTATTATTAGATCATTTCCAAAGTGCTTTCATCTAAGAAACTGGAGGAAAAATGGCCAAGGAAACTTTACTGGGCTAGAATCAGAGAGAGGATAGGCTAAGTGGCAGAGAAAAACAACACGTTCTCTCCTGTGATACTAAATTAACAATAACCCTACCCAGAATCTGTTTTGAGAAGAAGATGACGCTGAGGATGGTGTAGTTCTCCTTCTGGAGTTTACTTGGCCATTGCTGGTCAGCTCCTTCTTATGAGGACCCCTTGCCCCTTTCCCCAACTGCATGTCTAGAAGGGAGGGGACAAGCCAAGGATTGAGACCACCAGCCCTATCTACATAGATGCCCAAAGACATTTCCCTTGGTGCTGGGAGTCATTCAGATGTATCTGTTGAGTACTTGTTCTTTACCAGGTGCGTTGCAGGTGTGGTGGACAAAACCAGCCATTACCTTGTTCTCACCTTCTTTTCTGAGAACTTGCTAGCTCTCTGGGGAGTTAGATGTAAATCATCCCATTGTATAATTTTACAGTCTGGCACATTAATGCAAAATTGCACTCTTTGTATATGATGGATGGATCCAGTCTGGGAGATCAGAAAGAATATGATCACATGTCAGCCTTGATCTGAAGTTAACAAGCATTCCATGCCAAGGAAGAAGTGCAGAAGCCCTGTGGTGGGCAAGGGATTAGTATTCTCCCAGGACTGAAAGAAATCCAGTGTTTTCTGGTGTGCAAGATAAGCCTGAGATGGGAGACAGGGACCAAGACAAGCAGGTTCATGTGGGCCATGCCAACAATATATATTTTTTTTAAATTCTGGAAACCATGGAAAGCCAGAGGCTGTGGCACCTACCCATTTGAGAGATTACAGAAATTGTTCCCAGGAAAGGGCCTATGGAGATGGAGAAAGGCAGATGCATATATGTTATATGTTATAGTAGAGTGTTTTCATTTTCTATTGCTGCTATAACAAATTACCACACACTTAAGGCTTAAAAGAATAGCAATTTATTCTATTTCAGTCCTGATGTCCAGAAATAGAAATAAGTCTCAAAGGGCTAGAAATTAAAGCCTTGGCAGGGCTGGTTCTTCTTGGAGGATCCAGGAGAGAATCTGTTTCTTTCCTTTTCTGTATTCTAGTGACTGCTGGCTCTTTTGGCTTATAGCTGCATCAGTCCAATCTCAGCTTCCATCATCACATAACCCTGTCATCTTCTGTCACCACGTCTCCCTCTGCCTCCCTCTTATAAGGACTCTTGTGATTACATTTGGGGCTCACCTTGATAATCCAGGATGATCTCTCCATCTTGAGACTAAAGATACTTAAGATTCTTTCATCACATCTTCAATATCACTTTGCCAGTAAGGTAACACAGGTTCACCAGTTCCAGGGACATCTTTGGGAACCATCATTCAGCCTATCTTACGAGGCAGGGAAGAGACAAGAAGAGATCATGGGTGTTCTAGCTTTTGAATTGCATAAATGGTGCTGAGATGGAGTTGGGGTCCAAGATGTTTGGGTCGCACTGAGTTTCAGGTGCCTTTGAGACATCCAAGGGCTGCTGTCCATCAGGCAGTTTGGAAACACAGATCCAGAGTCTAGAAGAAAGGTTGGGGCTAGAGACACAGATTTGAGACAGAAGACAGTAGACTAATGCTGTGGTAGAAATATAGTGGAGTGTGAATAATGTGGCATCGATGAGTTTGTATATGAAATAAGAGAGCCCAAGATCAAGGCTTGAAGACCTCTTAAAGGAGAATATTGATGTAATGGCAGTTTTCAGGGAGAATCAAAGAGATAGGAGTAAAACCAGTAAATTTCTTAGTCAGAGGCAAGGAGGAGATGATTTCAAGAAGGGAGTGATCGACTCTGTCTACAATGTCTGAAGGCTCAAGTAAATTGAGGACGGAAAATGTCCATGAAACTTATCACATGAACTTCTGTGTCAGAGTGGGAGCAGGAGACACCTTAGTTTGGAGCAGGTTGAGGGAGTTGGTGAATGGGGAGAAACCAGAGAACAAGTATAGGAAATTCTTATATATTCATGTATATCTTTCTCTCTATGTATATATTATATATTCACAGTCAGCTTTCAGATCACACTTCAACCATTGCTTCTTCAGGGCAGCTTTTCCTGACCAGTTGACCCTCACTTTTCTAAGTCCTCCTAGCCCTGTTTCTCTGTAGCCCTGATCGAAACCTTGGGAAATCTGTTTTTTTTTTTTTTTTTTGCCATGTGATTAGTTTATCTACGTCATTCTCCCTTACTGCTTATGTAAACTCATTGAAAGTAGGTTCTGGATCCACTATTGTTCCCCATTGTATTCTGAGAACATAGTCCAAAGCGGGCACATAGTATGTACTTGAGTGAGTTTACTGAATGAAAAAAAAGATAAAAGCTATAACTGTGAGACCAGAGATGGAAGCAGTTTTGCTTTCTAGAAGGAAGCTTACTATATTTTAAAGTGCACAGACTTTGAATTCAAAAGCCCAGAGTTTTAAATCAAGAAACTTCTGTCTTTCAGTCCTGTGGTTTTGGCAAAATCAGATTAGCTGATGTTTGGAGCCTCGGTTTTCCCAGCAGTGTGATGGAATGATGGCTTTAATGTAGATTATACCATCCACCTGATTGAGGCTGATATGCATTTTTTCTTCCCAGAGCCCTTCTGCCTTGTCAAGAGCTGGCAATCAGACATGCAAAACAATTGACATACATGGATATTTCGGAAGTGATACTTCGGGAAACTAGAAATGAAAACAGTATGAAGGAGAGCCTGGTGTACAGTAACCGTTTAAGAAATCCCGTCCCTTAGTCATGTTGGTTTGCGTTTTATCCTCAGCGTGTTGTGGCTGGGCCCTTGTCAATGCATGAGGAATGATGTGCTAATTAGAGGAGGTGCTACGGTGGATGCTGGCACCTGCTAATGTTGATGAGGGCCCTTGGTGTCTGGGCAGAGAGCAGGGGGCTGGGAGGACCGCATCCTCCTCACTGGGGCTTAGCCTTCCTCTTTCCTGATGCCATTCCAGCTGGGCACCTGGCAAAGGAAACCGAAGCCTTTCCCCACTGTGCCCACACCCCTGAGGTCACATGCAGAGATGAGCTGCCTGCTGGAAACCTGCAATAACTCTGGTTTATTAATTTGTGCCCCTGTAATTAAACAGTCATATTAATTAGCATTCCTGCTCATGTTTCTTCCTTCTTCATGTTAGAGTTGAAGCTCAGAGTAATTATTTATATGATTTCTCAATTTGTTGTGGTTTCTGTTTTCCCAAAGTGATGCTTCTGCAAAATTCATACGTAGCACTTATTTTGCATGTCTGATTGTCATCTCTTGACAAGGCAGGATTGCTCTGGGAGCAAAATTTATCAAATGCTGTCTGTGTTATGGGCAGCGGGTAATTCAGAGCACCCATTCTTTTGGATGCATTTTCAGGGAAATTTGCAATCTCTGTACACATTGCCAGCAGTTCTTGGATGTTTTATTGTGTGTATATTATATGTTGTGCATATGGGAGCATGTAAAACTTTTTTGTGAGGCAATTATTTCTTGGTTTGATATCATCACAGTGAACCACCATTTTGTTTTTCGAGTACTGGGTGAGAATAATGGATATAACCTGTATAGCACGGAGGGAGTCAAGTGTTTTATGGCTTGGTTTAGGGACCTCCTTTTTTCCAAATATTTCGTTTCATGGTTGACGGGAATATTCCTTCCATGGGCATTTGTGGGACCTGTCGAAGCAGCTGCTGTCACTCAAGATGAGGCAGCCTCTAATCCCTGGTTCTGAAGCGTTTATTACTGCCCCCCACCCCCAGGAAAGATAAGGTCAAGGGGATTAATGGGTTAACACATGAAACCCTGCACACACAGGCAGACAGTGGAATATAGTACCTCATTAATGATCTTCATACCAAAGGATGCAATCACAGGAGACCCATGGGTAGGCAATTGGTAAGGAAAAGAAGACAGAGGAAAGGAATCAGTAGAGGAGAGGAAGGGAGTGAGCATTCGTGGTGTCCCTGGTTTGCCTTGGACACTTTGGGGACATATTGTCTTTCTAGCTACAGAGACCCAGCAGCTTTGGCATCTAGCCCTGTCCCAAAGCCCCATTTTATAGATGTGAAAGTAGAGGCTCAGGTGAGAATTGGGTGACTCCTTCAGGACTGTCCACTGGAAGGTGTCACAGGCAGGATTCAAACCCACACCTGATTGCAGAGCCCGGCCCCCTCCAGTCTCCCATGCAGCGGCACCCAATGCTAATTAGCCCGTGCTTTGGATAGCATGAAAGAATTTACCTGCAACTCACAATCCCCAGACCGTCCACTGTATGCCAGGCTTTCTGCTCTCAGGATGCACAATGCTCAGCGCCATGTGGGGAGCGCATAACTAGGGAATCAAAACCAAGTCCTCAGAAACCTTTAAGGTCACAGCGATAATATGAACTCTATGTGCCAGGCTTGTTCAAAACCTTCTACGTTTGTGATTTCATTTGATCTGCACAACTGCTGCTAGAATAGGTACTGCTCTTTATCCCCATTTTATAGGTGAAGAAACTGAGGAATAGAATGGTGAATGGAGAAGTGGGAGAAGTGGCTGTGATTACTGCTCTCATCCTAGGCCTGGACTGGAGGTGGCTGGCAGGGACTGGGATCTTGTGAGTGACAGGGGGCTCGTCCAGCTGGGAGTCCAGATGGAGCTGCCAGGCCGATGGAGTGTCCATGATGAGCTCTGGGCCCTGTCCTGCACCTGGCCTGAGGGCTCCATGTGGGAGGCTGAGTGATGCTGTGGGGATACGGGCCCATTCTCGTAGAACTGAGGCATGAGCAGGGGGTAAGTGAAGCCCAGACAGGAAGCACTGAGCTGTGGGTCCAGCAGCAGGACAGTCAATGGAAAAGAAAGGAAAGAGCATGGGCTCTGGATTCTGGCCAAACTTGGTTCACATCTTGGCTGCGTCCCTTACTTAATGTGTAACTTTGAACAAGACACTTAATCTCTTGAGCCTAATGTTTCTCCTATCAAATATGGGCACTAGGACTTGCAGGGTAGTAATGAAAATTACATAAGATGTTGCCTGCAGTGCTTAGTACAGGATGGAGATGCCATAAACATTTTAGGAAGGATGAAAAGGAAAGAACCCAAGAGGAGACCATGGGCTACTTTATTTAGGAGGTGGCATTTGAATTGGGCCTTAAAGAATGAATAGGGATGATCCGGGGGCTTCCCTGGTGGCTTGGCAGTAAAACATCCGCCTGTGATGCAGGAGATGGAGGTTTGATCCTGGGCGGGGGGAGAGATCCCCTGGAGGAGAGCCTGGCAACCCATGCCAGTTTTCTTGCCTGGAGAATGCCATGGATAGAGGAGGCTGGCAGGCTACAGTCCATAGGGTTGTGAAGAGTCAGACACAATGGAAGCGACTTAGCACACACACATGCACACAGGATGATCTGACTTTTATGTGAACAAAGGCCAGAGATAGGGTGGGCCTGCTGTAGGTACCTGCCAGGGCAGGCAGAGTAGTCCAGGAAACTCAGTGAGGCTCCAACAGGTCTTGAGGGCATGAGGAGCAGTGTTCCCCATGAGGTCCCTACCATGGTCATTGACCTGGGTAACACTGATTGAGAACCTGCTGTGAGCCAGACCCTGTGCCCGGTGGGTACACATATTATACCCACCTCCCTGTAACAGGAGACTCTCTTTTGGAGTTGGTTGTCCAACTCACTCAGATTGGACAGCAACTCAGCCTGACTAGCAAGGCAGGTTAGGGGCTCCAAGCCTTTTCACCACACTGTCCCTTTCGTCTTGCATCGCCCCTTCCCTCTTTGTAAGGATGAGCCCCCAGAGTTGTGTGCATCGCTGGAGCCACTGCCTGGCTCCAGGAATCTAGGGGTTCAGCTCTTACCTGAACCAAGCTTCCCAATGAAGACATACGCATCACTCACGAAAGTAGTACTTGCTGGCACCTCTGGCACAAACATTCCGAATTCTAGTCGTGGAAATAATTTAGAAGATGGAGATGAAGGTTATCATTTATTTAGGGGGCTTTATCAACAGAGGCCCTCTCCAACTTTAATAAGTGAAATGTATTGCAGGGAACGGGGATCACTGAAGCATGAAACACTGTGTCTGCTCACGGAGAGCTTTGAATAATTTACATCCCGGAAAGATATTTTATGACGGTGCTTATAATCTCCTTATTGGTTCAGAATCAACATTTACAGCACATGTCTTTGAACTGATGCAGCCGATAAGCTTATCTCTTTATTATGTGACACGAATCAGTCTGCTCAGGGAAGGGCGGTTTTGGGGAAATTGATTTCTCTTCGGATCTCGATATTTTTCTTTTCTCCCCAAATAGCTGATAAATAATAGAGGTCAGCTTATTAATATTCATTTTAATTAATATATTAGTAGAGGGAGCTCTTTTAATTTGAAGGGGCATGGCAAGGAGGCCTTGCAAAGGTGATTCATCTGGAGGCTGTATCTCTGATTAAACCTGGCTCCAGACAGGTGCCCGCCCTCATCCGTCTTGACCTCCCAGCATGGGGGGTGGGGGCGAGGTGAGCAGTCAGGGAGCCGAAGAGGGCTGCAGATTTTTCAACAGGAGCCTCTTTCTGGTGATTGGCTGAGTCTGATCAGCCCAGAAGAGGAATCCCGAGGCACCAGGCACCCAATAAAGAGACTGTTTTGCTTACACGGTTCTGCAGTGTGTGGGGCCTGCTGATGAAAGGGAAGGGAAGGAGGGGGAATATGGCACCTGAAAGTCCAAAAGGCTGTCTGTCTTTATGTCTGAGCATGTGCATATACATCTCTCTTTTGCAAGATGAATGCAACCAGTGCCAGCATGAAGGCAACTTTATTTTTTATTTAAGGCATTTTATTTTTATTTATTTGCCTGTGCCACTTCTTACTTGTGGTATGTGGGATCTGGTTCTCTGACCAGGGATTGAACCCAGGCCCCCTGCATTGGGAGACTGAAGTCTTAGCCACTAGACCACCGGGGAAGTCCCATAAAGGCAGCTTCAGCCTTCCATACCAATGGCCAAATGGTGCCTCTATGTTTCATTTGGGAAAATTAACCCCTTGCTCTGAGCCTCTGTCTTCTCTTTCACAGACTGGGATAATGGGCGTTCATCTGACAAGGCTGTCCTTAGAGCTAAAGTGTGGTAATTTATTTAAACACAACTCTATTCTGAGTAGAGCTTATTCTTACGATTCTAAACTGGGAGGTCCTGGTGCCCAAGGAAGGACTTGTTCCACCAGGAAACACAGCTGGATTTTAGGAACAGGAAGCTAAAACATCTCTTGGACTTTGGGTTCCTTGTGCTGCCAAACCAGCAGGCAAAGTAGGGGGTCACTGAACTAACCCTAGGAAAGAGACCTCAGTTGCCATGGCGAGTTGGGTTGCTGCCACAGCACAGCGGGTGGGCAGGGAGTTTATGCTTGGAACCCATGGGGTTTGCTGGGGCACCTCCTAATACTCCTCTTCCCAAAGTCCTGGCCAGCCTGACTGTGGCAACCCCGTCAGAACCAGACCACTGAGGACTCTGACCTCAAAGAAATGAGGCTTGGTTCAAGGTAAAGAGCCCTCCCCAGCTGAGGGTCAGGGGGAGGTGGGACGGGTGGTAGATAAAGAACCTGTGATTCCAGATTGGAGCCTCGTGGCCAAGGACTCAGGTGAGAGGATGGTCCAGCTGACTACCCTGCAGTGACTCAGTAGCTGATGGGACTTCCCATGAGCTGTGTTTTAGTTTGGCGACATGAACTTCTCACCCAGACAGTAGTGGATGCCCCTGGCTTTCTGGCTTGGGAGACTGATCTTTCTCGAACATCGCTTTGCCCTGTTGCCCTCTAGCTTCCTATCAATTTTGGTCAGTGGTGGGATCAGAGAGGAGGTGGGGGATGGGAGGAGAGTGAGCTCCCTGCCCACTCGAGCCTAAGAACTGACTGCATCTATTGACAAAGTCACAGAACCCTTTGCAACACAGCCCTTTCTGTCTAGTTCTAGCTCTGAGCTCTGGTAACATCCCTTCCCTCGCCTTTGCAGGCCTGTGTTGCTGGTTGATGACTCCCCATGGTCGCAAGCCCTGGGGTCCTGCCCTGAACATCTCTGGTATCTTTCCCTACACTTACGTGAACAGGTGCTTTATCAAAGTCTCCCTCACAGCCTGTTAGAGTGTGTCACCATCCTTCTTCCCCAGTAGAGCCCTGATGAATGCAGATAGCAGCTGCGCAGATATGGACTTTGATCTGGATGGGCTGAGTCTGGACAGGTGGACAGGGGATTAGAGGATGTAGTGGAAAGTTAGGAGACTGGGTGAATGCTGAGTTCCCCCGGGTGAGTTGTTTAGCCTGTCTTGGCCTCTGTTAACTTCAATATGTAATGATAGCAACCAGTAATTATTATTATCATTAAAGAATATAATTAAAATTATAAATATTGTACATATTGTTATATTAAATCATATTATACTATTATATCATGTGATAAATACACTTATTATTAAATAATTATTATAACTGTATTATTATAGTAACTGGGGATAATAATAATGTCTCCGCAACAGGATGAAATGAATTTCAAGATGGAAGGAGACTAAATAAAGACCTGGCACGTGATAAGTGCTCAGTGAAACTGTTTGTTCCCTCTCCAAGGCACACATTTCAACTGATGTTAGATAAACCTGAATGAGAGAAAGTGTGTGTATGGAAGTGGGTATGGGCCCAGGGGTTGGATGAGGGTTGTGCTGGAAAAGAGACAAGTCTGCCTGCAGAGGTCCTTGAAGCTGTACAGAGATTTCAGTCTGGGAACATTCAGAAGCATAGCTGTTTGGGTGAGAGGGATGAGATCAGAAAAGGCCTCCAATACCAGAGTCGTCTGTGAAGTCCAAGGTGGGGCCTGGAAGTGCTTGACACAGGCTTCTCTGAGGAAGGGAAATTGTCTGGGCCAGACTGGAGCCAGGGAGGCCAGAAGGGGAGAAAGGTGTGGCTCATAGAGGGAAAGGAACAGGAGTAGACGCTGTGCCCTGTATGATGATCTAGGCCTCCAGCCCTCTGGCCTCCACCCGCTTGGGCCTCCCCTGAGAAGTCAATGTCCATTCAGGCTGGAAGCTTCCCTACACTTGACTGGAGGCCCACTGGGAGGCATGACCTCTCCTGACCTGATCCACAATTCGGAAGCACATTGGTATTTCAAAATGAACACAGCACATAGAAGATGAATCTGGGACCAGGAGTATAAATTAGAAATTGATGCTGCAGAGTCAGGCATAGTCCCACTGTCCTAGGCAGGTGGACTTGGGGGTCTTTTCGCTTATTCTTTGAGCAGGTATTGGCTTCTTCCTTCTCTGTGCTGAGCAGTGGGCAGGAAGGAAGGTTGGGAGCAAAGATGGACACAGGCTTCCGTGGCTGTCCTTGAGGAAGTGTTTTGCTCCATGTAATTAGGGACCACAGATCGCTGAGAGCTCTTTCCTTACTTTTCAGTCACAAACATTCCATTAGTCACACTGCCTTGGAAGTCCTTTGACAGCCTCGTGGGTAGTTAACTCAAGAATGGGCACCGACTGGCACGGTGCAGAAAATTCCTGCTGCAGGCTGACGACGTGGACACTCTTGGATGGAAAGGAGCTGTATGCCCCAAGTGAGAGGTTGGGCAAAAGCAGAAATGGCCAGAGGGTTAGTTTAGGGTGAGTTGAGTGAAGCTCCTGCCAGTGCAGGACCAGATCTGATCTTATTTAAAACTGTGATAGTTTGTTTGTCATGGATCTCTTGGCATGAACTTTGATCTTAAGAAATATCACATTGAGATATTCTTTATCTTGATTATCAAATGTTTTGGCCCCTTTAAAATTTGCACCCAAGCCTAGTGCCTTACTCCCCTCACCCTAGTTCCGGCTCTGTGTGCACTTAATTTCTTTATTCCTCATCCCTGAAACCTGGCAGAGATAAGACCTGCCAGGAAGCTGCAGCATGTTATTCCTCCAGCTTCACAAAATTCCAGAGCACATTTCTGAGCACCTTCGTCAAAGACGCTCCAAGATATGTGAGGGTCTCTCTACAAGACCGGCTGCCAGGGCTCCTTGAAGGCAGTGGGGCTGGTCCGTCTCCACCTACAAACTCACTTGTGGTTTTTGAGAAATCCCTTAAGCAATCTGATCTCCACTTCATCAGAAAAATGAGGGGATGGGATGGATGATCTTAACTGAGGCTCAGTCTTCTGTGTTGCTCTGCATTCTCTGGTGGACCGTGGGGGAGAGACCATGGCAGGCACATCCCCAGGCCAGGCCCTCTTTGAGAGTCATGGACTGAGAAAAGGTCAGTGTGAAAAATCGTTGGTGTTTAAAACAGAAGTGCTGAAGTGATGTTCTCTGGGTGTGAGCAAGGGAGGGAATGTTTATTGGCCTCTCAAACTTCTTCTGAGAACATACGGCTTGTGCTAGCTGTTGAGGGAAGCACAGAGAGGGTTCGGGAGAGCTTGCGCCAGCCCTGGGCTGGTGGGCAGAGTCTTGGGGATTGATTGATGTCTGGAGTGAGAGGGAGAGGATGACAGGCTAAATGGTGTGCAGAAAGTCAGTCCAGAGATGTATTTTAAGGACAGTCTGGGGAGGATTCTTGGAAATGGGAAGTCTCGAAGGATGTGCTTCTAATGGTGGCGAATGCTGTGAACCCAAAGAGGAGCCTGGGCCATTGGTCAGGGTCTCTGAAGGAAGCAGATGGTCCTCTTATATGGAAAAATCAATCAGTCAATAAGTGGACTAGTTATAGCAGTTCAGGAATGGTTAAGGGAAAATCAGCAAGGGACAGGGAAGCGCTCTGGGCAGCATTGGAGAATCTTTAACCCTCTCGGACCTGAACAAGAAGGGGAGACAATGCTCCAGGACCTAGAAGCAGCGTCAGTGTAGATGAGGGCCAGGGCGGGAGCCGAGGCTTTCAGGACCAGAGCAGCTGGGGTCAGAGCTAGGAGTCATAGCCTCGCTCTCCTCTCCTTCCACACTCCCATCTCTTGTCAGCGTCTCCCACAGGATGGACCCTGAGTGATACTGTTCGGACAGGGCAGTGTCCTGGGACCCAGACCAGGGTGGAGAGGGAGTCTGGAGGCAGCTCACTGGGTTGGATGGTGCGGTAACCAAGTGAAACTGTATCTGTGCCCATGACTGCATGGTTAAAGGATGGAGGAGGAGGGTGAGCCTTCACACCCTTGCTCACTTACTGCTCACAACACCCAGCCAGGGAGCGCTCATTACCTCTGTTTTTCAAGCGAGGATTGATAGTCGTCTCAGCCAGCTGCCAGTCCCCAATTGTTTCTAGTGGGGGTAGGGAGGGGAGTTTGACCTTCTCCTGGGGCCCCTGCAGGGTGATTTGATTCTGCCTCTGTGCTGTAAACTCAAGGCTCTGTCATGGTAAGAAGCTGTTTGATGATTCCTGGTTGAGAGGAAAACATCTCCCTGAAGGCAGGGCTCAAGGAAGGAGCCAGGCAGAGGGAGAAGGCACCCACACACATGAGATGAGGGCATTAACATGGGTCCTGCCAGTGGCAGGGGTGTCAGCCATGCTCTGTGAGGCTGGCCAGACCGTGATGGAGCTCGAGGCCCCAGAGCAGGGAAGACTGGGGCTGATCGTCAAACTGGGGCCCCGCAGATCTTCAAATCTACTTTCCTGCCTGCATGCCTTCAACCAAACAGGCTTTCTGAATGCTGATGAGATGCCAGGTCTGGCTGGAAGTTGAGGCTTATCTAGTGAATGAAAACATCTCGACATCTCCTTGTCATCATCATTTGTCTTCTCTTTACAACCAGCGCTGACTGAGCTTTGCTAGGTTTCAGGCTTTGCATTCAGTCCTACAAGTCAGTTGATGCATTTAATCTTTGCAACAATACAGCGGGGCTGGGTGTTCATGCCTTTCTGCTCAGAGAGACCCAGGCACTGAGGGGCTTACACTGGAGTGAGAGATACTGACCGGAGAACCATCTGGTGCAGGATCAGGCCCACCATCACAGAATCGTATGCAGACCTTCCTGTCTGCTGTGTGCCCTTGGTCAGGTTTCTTTCGCCATGGTTCCCTTCATAGAAGCCTCTTTGTGAGGCTGTTTGGAGGGTGAATGAGCTAGCCTAGTGCCTGGCGCATAGCATGGGACAGATGTCAGCTGTTACATTGTCGTTGCTCTGACTACCCTTATCACAGCTTCTTTTGGTCCTTAATCCCCCTCTGTGCTTCATCTCTGTTTTCTCTCTATGCTTTCCCAGCCCAAGGGCCTCCACCATGGCTTGGGGTTTTCCCCCAAGTACAATGTCTTGCGATTTCCCAATCAAGCTGCCCAGTTAAGTGTGTATTATGTTTCCATTCTTCCTGACTGGCCCCTTCGGATTCGAGATGAGACCCCAAGAGTTGGGTGGACTGATGCATGTGCTCTTCCACTTATGCCAGGGAACAGCCTCCCTTCTGCTTTCCTTCCCTGATAGGCATTGTACAAGGGCCTGGGAGAACAATCAGCTCCTCTTGTTGGCCCTGCTATTCCACTGCATCTTTCTGAGGGGAGCCCCACCCCTCAACCCTTTGTCTCTACTGCAAGTCGTTGAGCTGCCCTGGGGTTTCTGCCTGAGGCTGAGCAGGTGGGACTTGGTCCCTTGGTGGGGGCTGGCCTTTGGATAAAGTTCCAAACACAGACTATAGGATCCTGAGACTGGAGTGGAGGCTGGGAGATGAGGCGAGGAAGCTCTGAATGAACAAGAACAAGAGAACAAGTGAAGAGGCAGGACCCTGAGGGTGAAGGAACTGCCCAGAGAGCCAGTGGAAGGTGATGGAGGCTGTACGGCCTGTCCTGATTGGCCCAGGGCATCCTGATTGGCTTGGGGTGTCCTAATTGGCTTAGGGCAGGAGAGGGACCAGCTCGGATATTCATCTGCCTGCCCTGCTGTGCATGTGATGGCTCTGCCGAGAAAAGACTGGGAAGAATCAGGGCACATGACAGTGTGTAATGAAGCTCTCAACCTGGGGCAAAGACGTTTTTATTAGCTCGTGCATGTACAGATGTAGCAATTTTTAGAACGGGAGAACAGTGACAGGTGCCCTGGAGCTGCCAAGGCTCCTGCAGTCCTGAGCGAGACATTCTGTATCTCAGGCTCTGAGTGAAGGTGGGGAACCTTGCCCCATCTCCCCATGATGGGTTCCGGCGTCTCAGGGAAAAAGCAGCTGGCCTCTATTGCTACAGTGTGGGGGTTCTCACATTCTGGCACACCAGACTCACCTGGAGGGCTTGTTGGGTGGAAAAAACCCTAAAGCACATCATGGGGTTACTTTTTAGTAAATCTGGAAGGGGGCCCGCGGAGTTACATTTCTAGCAAGTACTCCTGTGCTGCTGAGGCCATTCTTCTGAGGAGCCACAGTTTAAAGAACTGAGAAATCTGTAGATCATTCCACACGGGGACCTTCTGGAGTGTGGCTCCTGTTATCAGTACATTGTCAGAGTTCCCCAGGTGATACTGCTGTATCAATCCACAAATACCCAGACTGTATCCCCACTCATCAAATCAGCTTCTGAATATGATTTTGATGACAGAATTGAGAATTATCTTAGGCCATAGTGGCGAGGCAAAAAAAAAAAAAAAAATCCCGACAAAATACAACCTACACGACAGATAGAAAACCTCCCAATTATTTGGTTTGACTCATTGAATCAGCCAGCAAATATTTCTTGAGCATGAACCTTGTGCCAGGAATTGGGCGGACAGTGGAGACAGAAAAATGCATCAGCTATGGTGGTAAATAACAGACAACAGATGTCCACCAAGGTGGTGCATGTCCAGGGGATGCGGGAAAGGTGGGATCAAGGCCTGTGTATGTACACATAAGGGCCTTAGGCGCTCTCACTGCTCTCCTCGGGGAGGAACCCAGCTGCCTGTCACTTGGCATATGGCTCCTGTACATCATTCACTGGAAACAAACATGTTGGTTCTCAGAGTTTCCTTGGGTGCAGATTCCTCTACCCACACAGCACCATAAATATAGACTAATTACAAGCAAACTCTCAAAAAGAGTGATTATATGATGGCTGATTTACAGCATTTTTTTATACCCATTCCTTGTCTGTGGCTGGGAAATGGAAGAGGTGGCTTTCTCTGTTAAACTTCACTGAGCCCTGGTCCAGTTGCCTGCCTTGGGAGGTCTGAGATTTCTGTCGACTGGGTGAAGTTTCCCAGTGGTTCCCTTAGGCTCCCCCTCAAAGCAGCAGAGAGCACCCTTAGCACCCAAACTGGGCTGGGAGTGGGTGGAGCTGGAGTTTGGATGGAGGATGGCATTTTTTTCTCCCTCTAGTGCTGCTTTTCTTAGCAGTAAAAAAAGAACTAAGGCAAATGACACTATTCTAGGTGTTTAGGTGTGTATATATGTCTGGGTTTAAAGATGTAAAGACTTCAGCATTAAGAAACCTAACCTTGTGTCAGTTTTGTTGTGTGACCTCAGGCAATTTCCTTCCCCTCTCTGGGTCTCAAATGACAGAATTGGATGAATTGGCTTTGACAGCCAAAGGATTATGAACTTGGCATGACCCTTGAACAACGTGGAGATTAGGAGTACAAACCCTCCTCACAGCCAAAAATCTGCCTATAACTTATAGTTGACCCTCTGTGTCCATGCTTCCTCCATATATGCTGATTCAACTAGCTGTGGATTGTGTACCACTATTGTTGTTGTTCAGTCATAAGTCATGTCCGACTCTTTGTGACCCCATGGACTGCAGTATGCCAGGCTTCACTGTCTCTTACTATTTCCTGGAGTTTGCTCAAACTCATGTCCATTGAGTTGGTAATGCCATCCAACTATCTCATCCTCTGTCTCCCTCTTCTCCTCCTGCCTTCAATCTTTCCCACCATCAGGGTCTTTTCCAGTGAGTTGGCTTTTCACATCAGGTGGCCAAAGTATTGGAGCTTCAGCATCAGTCCTTCCAATGAATATACAGGGTTGATTTTCTTTAGGAATGACTGGTTTGGTCTCCTTGCAGCCCAAGGGACTCTCAAGAGTCTTCTCCAGTACCATAGTTTGAAAGCATCAATTCTTTGGTGCTCAGCCTTCTTTATGGTCCCACTCTCACATCCATACGTGACTACTGGAAAAACCATAGCTCTGACTAGACAGACCTTTGTCAGCAAAGTGCTGTCTCTGCTTTTTAATATGCTACTATACTATAATAGTGTTCTATTATAGTATTTGCTGTTGGAAAAAATCCACATATAAGTGAACACATGCAGTTTAGAGTATTGTCCAAGGGTCAAGGAACTGTGTTTTAATTTTGAAAACCAGGGTTTGACCCAGTTAGAATTGTAGATGGAGACAGAGGGGACCCTAGAGTTTATCAGGTCATTTGTTTTACTGATGGAGATCTTGAGGGTTAGAACACAGGGGAGGGACTTGTTCTTATCAGAAGAATGGGGAAGACAGCCCTGTCCATCTAATAGTGTTCTTGTGGGGATTCAGTGAGAGCAGTGGTCTCCAGCAGCCTAGTCTGTAAATCTCTTGAGGGCTGGCTGGAGTAGTTCCCTTTCCCAATTCTTCATTTTTGTTCCTCAGTTTTTAGCACAAGGCTTGGCACACAGTGAGTAGTTATTAGTTTCTGGATTAAAAAAAAAGAAGGTCCTGGACTATGGGGAAGCAGCTCTCCCTATGCCTGGTGAATGGAACACACTTGCTAACTGTTCCCTTCCCCAGGGATGTGATCAGCAAGTGGTGGAGCCGGTGCTGTGTTCACATCTCACGGGGATGAGCACACGGCTGTGGGCACTCATTTTTCAAGGGCAGCCTGGGCCTTTTCAGTTCGGAAATGAAGGCGGAGAGCTTTTTGCGGCTTCTATCTGCTTTCAAGTTAATTTCTTTAGGTGGAGTTTCTTTTTTTCTTTTTGCTTTGTATGTATATATTTCAAACAGTACTCCAAAAAACATCTCCCTTGGTTAGTGTTCCTGCTGGCCACCCTGAGTTCAGCATTCTTGGGTATGGAGGCTGGGGAAACAGTAGTCTGGGGACAGCGTGCTGACCTCCTGACTCCCCCACGTCAGCAGGGCAGGTGGCTCTGGACCCGTATGAAGCCAGGTGGACTTCAGAGAGGGTACAGCATCCCTATTTCTCCTCATTCACGGCTCGCTCCTTTCAGGGTGTAGACATGGACTCAAGGAGAACCCAAAAGACAGAGAGTTGTGTGGACGAGCCTGGGAACTCAGCACGCAGGTACAGGAAGGATGCCAAGACCCTCCACTTTTGCTCTCCCCACTGGCAGGGCCACCTCCTCCCTTGTGATTTTTGCAAGTCATTTACCTGTCTACTTCCCTTTACTGTAAGGACAGGGGGGTTGGGCACTGTTTCCTCCTCTAGAACACTAGTTACTGCAGTCATGTTGGAGCAGTGCCCACTTGGCAGGCACTGTGCTAGCTGCTTCCATGCTGTGTAACCTGCTAGCAGCCTCTCTGGGTAGCTACTGTGCTCATCTCTGAGACGATGAACTGGAGTCCAGAGGACTCAGTCCCTTGTTCAAGGACTCATGGCTAGTATGCTGCAAAGCCAGGATTTTGAGGGTATCAAAGCCCCTGTGGTTCAGACGGTAAAGAATCTGCCTGTAATGTAGGAGACCTGGGTTAGATCCCTGGGTGGGGAAGATCCCCTAGAGAAGGGAAGAACACTCCTGTGTTCTTACCTAGAGAATTCCATGGACAGAGGAACCCAGCAGGCTACAGTCCCTGGGGTCTCAAAGAGTTGGACACGACTGAGTGACTAACACTTTCACTTTTTCACTTTGAAAGTCCTTATGTTTCCCAGGACCCCTTGTTGGTTCCCGGCTTCACTCCCCTACAGTATTCTCATGATTACAAAGGACCCGCCTTTGCCCTGTGTGCTTGGTGATGGCCGTTCACCCTCCTGTGCGATGGCTCTTGTCCCCACCCCCTTCTCTTAGACACACGGGTCACCCGCCATCCCTGCGTCTGCCATCAGGGCGACTTCTCCATCCTCTTCTTCCCACCTCCCTTCACAGAGCATCTGTTCCAGATGCTGCCCTCCCCCCCTGCCCCCACCCGGAACTCCTCCCACAATCGTCATCCACCACTGCCTTTCTGGACAACATGTCCTGACTCTCGAATAGATTGTAATTTTGGCTTTATGTTTCTCACTAAATTTTTCCATCCGGTTTTAAGTCCCTCTATTCCAGAAGTCCTTAGTGGTCACTTCCGTCAGTAGCACCCAGGTCTCTGGTGGTCTGCTGAAATGTAGATTGCTGGGTCCCACCTCCACCGTCCCTGAGTCACTTCATTTGGGATGAGGACCGAGGGTTATTTTCTAACTTGTTTCCAGTTGATGCGGCAGATGCTGGCCTGGGGTTTCGTGTATTTACTGAGAATCTCTTAGAGCCTTGTTACTGAGAGGGAGTCCATGCATTACCCACTGATGTTTGAGAAGCTGTGTGTGGGGAGTGGACATTCTGCCTTTGAGAAGCCTGCAGTCTCAGTAGCTGCAATTCTCAAGCTCAAGTACACTTTAGAATTACCAGGGGAGCTATAAAGATATTCGATGCCTGGGCTCCATCCCAGAGCAGTTTGAATCAAAATCTCTGAAGCGGGGCCTGTTGTTTCTGTAGTTTTTTTTTTTTTTTTTTTTTTGCATTCTCCAGAGGATCCTGAAGTATAGCCAACCAGGATTGAGAGCCACTGGTCTAGGGAGGTGCAGTGTTTTTTTGTTTTTTTGTTTTTTTAGGTGCAGTCTTATAAATGGAAAATCCCTCTGCTGGAATCAGCCATGTTTTTAAACATAGACCCTAGGGAAGTGGTTGGGCTGAGTTGAAGGGAAGGGCTTGAGTCAGGTGTCAACAACCCTGGGTCTAAGTTCCTTCTCTGCTTTGTGGCTTCAGGCAAGTGTCTCAGCTTCCCTGATCTTCGTTTCCTCTGGAGCCCAGAGTTTTGGTAGGTCTGGGGGACCTCTGAGCAACTTTCCTCCTTCGAGTGATCCTAAGAAGAGCAATGCCATGAGGATGGATCTGTCTCACTGCAGATATTAATGAACTCAAGTGCTGGTGCATGCATGCATTCTAAGTCGCTTCAGTTGTGTCTGACTCTGTGCGACCCTATGGAAAGCAGCCCACCAGGCTCCTCTGTCCATGGGATTCTCTTAACAAGAGTACTGGAGTGGGTTGTCATTTCCTTCTCCCCAAGTGCTGATACATAACTGAAAATAACAGTTGACTTATGAACAGCACAGGGATCAGGGGTACCAATCGTCCCTATGGTCCAAAATCTGAGTATAATTTACGGTTAGCCCTCTGTATACACAGTTCCTCTGTATCTGTGGTTCCGCAACTGTACAATCAGTCAACCAAAGATTGTGTCATACTGTACAAACTGCCTGCCAGTGCAGGAGGCATAAGAGACGTGGGTTCATTCCCTGGGTCGGGAAGATCCCCTGGAGGAGGGCATGGCAACCCACTCCAGTATTCTTGCCTGGAGAATCCCATGGGCAGAGAAGCCTGGCAGGCTACAGTCCATAGTGTCACAAAGAATCAGACACAACTGAAGTGACTTAGCACAGTCACGCATGTTTACTATTTAAAAAAATCCACATGTAAGTGGATCTATGCAGTTCAAATCCATGTTGCTCACGTGTCAACTGTAAAGCAAAATTGTTTGTTTGGAGGCCCTAAAACAAAATAACATAGGCTGGCAGGCCCATGAATTCCATCTTGTCTTATAGAGAGTAGCATGGTTTTTAATTGTGTGTGTATTTTTTCTTTAATTTTATCATTGGGGTATAATTTCTTTACAACATTGTGTTAGTTTCTGCTGTACAACAAAGAATCAGCTATTTGAACATATAAATCCCCTCTCTCTTGAGCCCTGTGCCCCCATCCTACCCCTCTAGGTCATCACAGAGCACCAAGCTAAGCTCCCTGTGCTATACACTTTCAGCAGCTTCCTACTAGCTGTCTGTTTTCCGCATGATAATGTGTATATGTCAGTGTTTCTCTCTCAGTTTGTCCCACCCTCTTCTTCCCTCACTGTGTCCACATATCTGTTCTCTATGCCTGTGTCTCAATTCCTGCCCTGCATACGGGCTCATCTGTACCATTTTTCTTGCCAGCGGGGCTTTGCTAAGAGCCATGGTTCTCAGACTGTTGTTGTGCCCGGACCAGCACCATCAGCGTCCCCTGGGAACTTGCTAGAAACAGATTCTTGGGTTCCACCCCAGATCTCTTGAGTCAGAAGCTCCATGGATGGGGCCCAGCAGCCTGCAGTTTAACACACCCTCCAGGTGGTTGAGATGTACACTTCAGTTTGAGAACCGCTGAGGTGGAGAAATGTTGGTGTCACTTGCGGCTCCTCCCCAGCCCCACTGTCATCTGAGCACAAAGAGTTGATCTCAATCGTGGATGCTGTGTGTCCCACAGAACACCTAGTTTCTAGCTTTCTTAAAAAGAAAGAACCATAAGAGAGCTTTGCAGCTCATGATTGTTGTATGCATTGGCAGTTTTTTCCTTACGCAAATTATGTCTGTTTTCTCTTCCTTTGGCTTTGGAATTGAATGTCCTTTGTTTAACACAGATGAAAGGGAGAAGCCGCTGCTACTGTGTATGACTGAGATGGTTATTTTCCTCTAAAAGTGTTGATGTTCAAGTTCACCCTTGGGATTGCTCTATTGCTGCGGTTATAGGAATCTAATCAGATTACAGTGGAGAAAAGTTATCATTTAGATGTACGTTGTTCTGTGCAGGGGAAAGTGCCAGAACATTCCAGGGGAATGTCAGTCAGCTGCTGGACCACGATTCTTGCTGGCAAAATGGTGGGCTTGAAAGGCTGTGGAGGAGAATGGCCGCATTGTGTCAAAGCAGTTAAAAGGGAAGAGCTCCTTTACTTTCAGCACAAGAGGGCTGCCTGTAAGGATTCTAGGTCTGCTTTTGTGAATATGAGACTCTAAGAAGTGTTGCAGTTGTGAGCTGTGGGGGACGATGTCACCTTGATCCGCCAATTACTGCCGCCAGCAGTCAAAGGAGCTAAACATCTTCACACGCTTCCCAATCCGCTTTCATTTGATCACCCAAAGAGGTGCCGGGGACAATAGTCATTGGATGTGACATTGATGTGATATATATTTGCTTCAACTGAGAGGAGCAGGTGTCTTTGAAGAGCCTGAAAATGGGAGAGTATTCTGATCCCCCTCCAGCTCGCTGACACCCTCAGGAAGGGAAAATAAGTTCTGGCATTAGTCTGACTCTTGTTTGACTGAAGCTTCAAGACATTAAGCTTCAAGCTTAATGACCGTCAAATCTGTGACCCCCCAAACTGATCACAGCCTCTTGAACCATCACAGCATCTGCCCGCTCTCAGGCAGAAACCTTGGTATTGCATCCTGTCTCCATGCCTTTTTCACTTGCAAAGGTTTCTTTGAATTTTATCTCAAGACAGTAGCTCGAAACCCAAACACTGGATAATGGCGTTTTGCTGCCTGCTCTCCTTAATTGATGTCTGGTTGGTTCCTACCTCCCCCATCCCTCCTCCAATTTAGCTCTGGAAACATCTGTCTTTTTATCCACCAATAGAGTCTTGAAAGGGTAACAAACCTGTTAGATAAAATATCAAAGTTATGAATTCTGATTTAATAAATGTGCATTCAAGAGATGATTCATGGCATGTATGATGGTTTTCAATTGCTTTCTCAAACAGTTCATGCTTCATTTCATTAAGAGCTTCAGTCAATGCCAACTGATTAATTATCACAGCACCAGTCATCCTTTGTTTGGTAAATACATACATGGGGCCCGTCTGGGCGAGGCTGTATAGAAATTTGTCTTAAATGCAAATGAAAGTGTTTTAAAAGAGACATTTTATAGGTGTTTTTAGAATTCCACTGAATATTGGACATCATTAGTTTCTTTGCCTAAAATATGCCTACTAGGTACCTATAAGTGCCAACTATAGGCTAAATGCTTGGAGGGTGTGTGCAGACCTGCCCTCAGTGAGCTTACAGTCTAGTGACTGCATACCATTCACATGAATGACTTTAGGCTGAGACATTCTGAATCCTGATTACTCAGGGTTGAGAACTTTTAAGTCCCAGCTGAGCCATAAAGTGGCTGTGTGATGTTGAATAAGATGCATCAACTATATAAGACTTGGTTTCTCTTTTTGCAAATGACCTTGTTGCATTCTGTTGTCTTCCATCTCTTAGCAGCACTGATGTGATCTGATCCGAATTCTTAAGGTATTTTTGTTTGCCTCTCATCCCAATTTCAGTGAGAGAAACCATAGGATCGAAACACTGAGGCTTAGCTAAGAGAGTCAAACTAGAATTCTTCACCTCAGAAAAACTATGAATCTTTTTCATGTACTTTGTTCACACTATGACCATAAAATTGCAAAAATCAAAGGAGAGGTCTCATTTTGGAAGAGATTAGCAACATTAATAGGTGGAAACGAGTGACTATTTCTTTGCATTGTTCACTTAAGAAAACATTATTTCTCCTTACTTTTCTCTGGAACACTGCATTCAGTTGGGTATATCTTTGTCTTTCTCCCTTGCCTTTCGCTTCTCTTCTTTTCTCAGCTGTATGTAAAGCCTCTTCAGATAACCACTTGGCATTCCTGAATTTCTTTTCCTTGGAAATAGTTTTGGTCACTGCTTCCTGTATAATGTTGTGAACCTCTGTTCATAGTTCTTCACGTACTCTGTCTACCAGATCTAATCCCTTGAATCTATTTGTCATCTCCACTGTATAATCATAAGAGATGTGATTTAGGTCATACCTGAATGGCCTAGTGGTTTCCCCTCCTTTCTTCAATTTAAGCCTGAATTTTGCAATAAGGAGTTTGTGATCTGATCCAGAGTAAGCTTGAGGTCTTGTTTGTGCTGATTGTATAGAGCTTCTCCATCTTTGGCTGCAAAGAATATAATAAATCTGTTTTTGGTACTGACCATCTGGCGATGTCCTTATTTAGAGTCATCTCGTGGTTTGTTGGGAAAGGGTGTTTGCTATGACCAGTGTTCTCTTGACAAAACTTGGTTAGCCTTTGCTCTGCTTCATTTTGTACTCCAAGGTCAAACTTGCCTGTTACTCCAGGTATCTCTTGACTTCCTACTTTTGCATTCTAGCCCTCTGTTGTGACAGAGAAGGCAATGGCAACCCACTCTGGTACTCTTGCCTGGAAAGTCCCATGGATGGAGGAGCCTGGTAGGCTGCAGTCCATGGGGTCACGAAGAGTCGGACATGACTGAGTGTCTTCACTTTCCCTTTTTCACTTGCATGCATTGGAGAAGGAAATGGTAACTCACTCCAGTGTTCTTGCCTGGAGAATCCCAGGGATGGCAGAGCCTGGTGGGCTGCCGTCTATGGGGTCTCACAGATTCAGACATGACTGAAATGACTTAGCAGCAGCAGCAGCCTCTATTATGAAAAGGATATATTTTTTTGGTGTTACTTCTAGAAGGTGTTGTAGGTCTTCATAGAACCAATCAACTTCAGGTTCTTCGGCATCAGTGGTCAGGGCATAGATTTGAATTACTGTGACACTGAATGATTTGTCTTGGAAATGACCCAAGATCATTCTATTTTGTTTGAGGTTGCACCCAAGTACTGCATTTCAGACTCTTGTTGACTATGAGGGCTACTCCATTTCTTCTAAGGGTTTCTTGTCTAGTAGTAGATATAATAGACATCTGAATTAAATTTGCCTGTTCCCATCCATTTTAGTTCACTGATTCCTAAGATGTTGATGATCAATCTTATCATCTCCTGCTTTACCACATGCAGTTTACTTTGATTCATAGACCTAACCTCCCAGGTTCCTATGCAATATTGTTCTTTACAGCATGGCACTTTCACCACCAGATACATCCACAACTGAGCATCATTTCTGCTTTGGCCCAGCTGCTTCATTCTTTCTGAATAATCACCTTCAGGCATCACAGCCTTGTTGTGGGGAAGGAGCTTAGTAACTCAATGAAGCTATGAGCTAGGTCATATAGGGCCACCCAAAATGGATGGGTCATAGTGAAGTGTTCTGACAAAACATGGTCCAGTGGAGGAAGAAATGGCAACCCACTCCAGTATTCTTTCCTGGAGAACCCCACTGGACAGTATGAAAAGACAAAAGGATATGACACCTGAAGATGAGTCCCCAGGTCAGAAGGTGTCCTGTCCAGTGCGCTCCTGGGCAAGAGTGGAGGGCAGTTATTAGTAGCTGCACAAAGGATGGAGTCTCTGGGCGAAAGTGGAAATGATGCTCGGTTGTCGATGTGTCTGGTGGTGAAAGTAAAGGCTGATGCTGTAAAGAGCAACATTGACATCCTGCTTCTCATCAAATCCCCACCCATTAACCTGGAAATCTTTAGATACTTCCTCTTGATTTAAACACCATTATGATGGTATCAAATGGTGACTTTATTTTTAATTTTTAATTTTCTACCTTTATTAATTGGTATTGCACTGTAAGGAAGAGCTTCTCCTTCTTCTTAATTTGTTAGTTTATTGTTTATATCAGTATGGACTCATGGATTCAGATTTTATCCAATGGGTTAAATAAGTCCCTATTATTATTTGCTTTGATGTTCATATTGTCTTAAATGTGACCAGTAGGAGATTCATCATGGTGGCTCTTTGTGCCCTTTTGAATATATTCCCATCAGTCTTTGAGGCCTTCTTACTTTCTGGTGCAGAAAGCAATCTTCCAAGTTCATCTTGTACTTTTCCTGCCCAAGTTCTGGAAGCAGCTATCTTTTCTAGGGACATCTGGTTCCTTTTAGTAAAGAATGGTCTTTAGAAACTGAGATCTGGGCAATGAATGTGTTCATAGCTACAGGGCTGTCATTGCTTCTAACTTGACTCAGCCAACTGAGCTAGGAAATCTATGTATGATTATATATATGCACACGCATACAATGTCTGTCTGTCTATCTGTCCATCCATCTGCCCATCTATCCACAGTTTTGTATACACGCAGATATCTATATCAGGTCTTCTCAGCCATGATACTAGTGACATTTTTGGTGGGATAACTCTATGGAAGCTGTCCTTTGTATTAAAGGATGTATAGCAGCATGGCTTCCTATACCCACTGTGTACCAGTTACAACCCTGAATATCATCAGATGTTGCCAGTTGTCCTCCAAGGGACAAAGTTACTTCTGGTTCATAACAACTGATCTGTGCACATTTCCATAGCTGTTTCTATATGGATTCTATTTTTACTTACATATTTATTTGGCTGTGCCAGGTCTTAGTTGTAGCAAGTGTGATCCAGTTCCCTGACCAGGGATCAAACCCAGCCCACCTGCATGGGGAGTGCAGAGTCTTAGCCACTGGACCACCAGGGAAGTCCCTATTTCTGTAGAGATTTTAAAAAGATGAATTTATGCCAATACCTTCAATTGCAGTTTAGAACCTCAGGACTTTGAGTTCTCATCTCTTCCGTGTCTGTAAATCCTATCTCTGACAACTAGAAGCCCAGCTCCCATTATCCTCAATATAGTTATTTCTTTGCCTATCTCTTATGTATTTAACCAGTCTCCCTGCCATGCGGCTACCTTCGCTAGCCTCTCAGATGTTCCGCTGCCATCTTCAGAGCTCTTGCCATGCCTTCTCTTGGCCTCATGGGCAAGACAGGCCACCACCACCATCCCTCTTATAATTACATCCTTCCAGCTTTGTTTTCCATGATAAATTTCAGATTCCTTGAAGGCAGGGAGCAGGCCTGTCCCATGCATAGCTGAATCCCCAGCACCTGGCCTGGTGCTGGTGTGTGCTTAGCACTCAATATCTGTATGATAAATAAGTACACATTTGTAGGCAGGGCTCAGATGGTAAAGAATCTGCCCGCAATGCGGGAGACCAAGGTTTGTTTGATCCCTGGGTCAGGAAGACCCCCTGGAGAAGGCAATGGCTTACCCACTCCAGTGTTCTTGTCTGGAGAATTCTATGGATGGAGGAGCCTGGTGGACTACAGTCCATGGAGTCCCAAACAGTTGGACACAACTGGGTGACCAACACACTTTTCAGTTTCATAACAGCCCAGAAGCATCACCTCTAAGCACTTGAGTCTCTGCTTTATGCCCATTTTCTGAGTAGGAAAGACTGAGGCTGAGTTCCAAGCCTCTTGCACCATATACTTAATGTGAACAGCTAAGTGTCTCTTGGCCTGCATCTGTGCTGTCTCACCCCATCAGACAGTAGACCCTTTCTGGCCCTACCAGGTATTTTGTCACTTGATGGAGTTTAAAAACTGAATTTCCAGCTGCTTGTAAGTGTTTATTTGTGACTTGGTCTGACAACAGGGGAGCTCCCTTTGCTGTCCTCTTCTGCCCGACCTCACCCTTAATAATCCCACCACCACACTGCTGCTGGCTCCTACCCTCTGTAGCCGCCTGCACTGTTTGTTTTTCTTGGCCGAATCTGCCTTGAGTAGACTGCTGATGTGGAATAGGACTGTTTCTCTGGCACCCTGAAGGGTTTTCAAATAAAGCTCCTTTCAGTTCAAAGACACCTGACCATCTTAGTCCCAGTGGTGATACTTAACCAAAAAGAGGAGCAGAGATGCTGGCCTGCTGCTTCTTTCCAAGCCTTTATCTGAACCTGATGAGGCAGCTTCCCTAGTGGGCTATGCAGATATTACTGAATGGTTCAGGGGCACGGAGACCCTCAACCTCCCACCTACCTCCCACAGCATGTGGTGAGTTGCTGGATCCCCTTAGACCTGGCTGGCTAGCAGAGTGGTGGGGGATGAAGTGCAGTATTCCAGAAAACAAGCAGCCCACAAAGGAAGCAGCCCTGACCTGAAATTCTATCAGTCTCGTCTCAAGATTTTGGCTCCTTTTCCCGGCTCACTGTGAGGCCCTGAGAAACACGACTGCAACTGTAAAGAAGTTGGCGAGTCAGGAGGAATTTAAAGGACCCCTAGAGGTGGGTGGGCTGTGACTCTGAGGAATGCTTCCTGGTGGGACAGATGGCAGGGGACAGAGAAGGGTCCAGCAATTGGCAGCAGGAGACTAGCCTTGGTTGTTGTCTGGGCTTTGCCCCAAGCCTGACCTTGGAGCAACATCTGTCTTGCTCAGGCTGGTAGCCTGATCCCTGGGAGGGTGTCTGGTGTGGATATGTCTGCCATCAACCTACCCTCAGTGTTTGCTCTTGCTGGATGAATTGAAACTCCTTGGGCTTCAGGGTTCTGACGGATAAAATTGGGACAAGGAAGGATGGAGATGATACACGGCGAGCTCTGGGCTTTCTTATCTGGTTCCTAGTCAGTGCTTGAGGATGCATTGCCTTGGTCGTTGCATCATGCAGGTCTTACCTGATGCCTTAGGCAGTAAAAAAAAATCCACTTGCCATGCAGGAAACCTGGGTTCAACCCCTGGGTTGGGGAGATCCCCTGGAGAAGGAAATGGCTACCCACTCCAGTATTCCTGCCTAGAGAATCCCATGGGCAGAGGAGCCTGGAATGTTACAGTCCATGGGGTCGCAAAGAGTCAGCCATGACTGTGTGGCTAACACTTGGATTATCCAGGCCGTTTGCTCCTTGGAGAGGGCTCCTCCTGCCTTCTCAGTCCTGGGTTCAGTGCTGATTGCTGGGCAGAACTGAGGGCCATTGATGGCCTGTTCGGTGCCCTGCACATGGCATATACCATCACATTTCATCATCATAGTTGCCCCCTGAGACAGAATCATCCCCAGCTTACACCTGAAGCAAGTGTCCCCTGGGCAGGTAAAGGTTTCTGTGAGGTCCCTTGGTTAGGAAGTCATCTAACCTGGGTTTCAAACCCCAGGTCTGTCTGACTCCAAAGTGGATGCTTTTTCTGCCACCTCCCACCACCTCTCGGGACGGGGGCTGTTTAACTTCCCTGCCAAAGTCCATCCACTTACCTGATACAGGAGCCATCCCTGGGGTAACCAGGCCTGTGTGAGGGGAGAGTGGGCACCCTAGGGCCCTTAGGTTCCTCTAATCCCAGCAGAGATTCTTTGCTACCCACGCTGGCATCCCCTGGCAGATAGTACAGGTCAGGCCAATGGGTTTTGGCAGAGACGTAATTACAGCAGCATCACAGGCTCTTTGTTTGATCCAGTGGCTAATGGGGTCATTAGTAAAGCAAAGTCATTGTAGGTGTGCATCCCCACTGATGGTCGCTGCCAGCTCAGTGGCCATTTATCATCCTTCTACTTCCCGCCTAGGGTGCAGGCAGTGACATCAGAGCGGCCCTGGGAAGGTAAACACACTTCATAACCATCCCTAGTGCTTGTCGCTGCCCTCCGGGGTTCTCCTGTGGTGGGAGCTTACAGCTGCCTGGACCTCTGCCCAGAAATGGGCCTCAATATCTCAGTGCTCTCAGTACGTGATGTGCCGGGCCCCGGGGACACACAGGAGATGGCACGTTTTGTCCCCAAGGCAGCCAGCAAGTCTCCTCCTTGAAACAGCACCAGCTAGACAGGATCAATTTCCCATTGACTTTCAGGCCCATCTCAGACACAGTGTAATTCTTGTCTGAGGGCTTATAAAGGCCATTGACTGTCTTATAAAAGATTTAAACACTTGCCTTGTGGCATGCAGGGGCTCTATCTATCACAAGGCCTTTTTGACAGTTCGAGGGGTTAGCCTTGAATTGGGGGAGGGGTCTTTGGCATTCCCACAGTGGAGAGACAGTGTCTCCTGGACTGGGCTGTGGATGGATCAACAGCAGGACCCTCCTGATTGTTCACTCAGGGGGTTCTTCTCCACAGGGAGTCAGGCTCCTCTCGCTGCATCTTACAAACAAATCACAAATCACACAAGATAGTCCTTCTATGGGATAAGCGTGGCCTCTCCTGAAACAAAGGGCACACAGCTGGGACACGATTGGAAGCAGAGGCCTGTTTATCTTTCACAGAGGATTTTCTAGATAACACCCAGAACTGTAATAATGATCCTGGGCACTCAGTCCCACTCTGTAAGGTATGTCCTCTTTTTGACTCACAGAATGACTCTGGATGGTCATATCTGACTCTGGAGCCGAGATGGTCATATTCATCTTAAAGAGAAACTGAGTTTCAAAGAGGTTAGGTGTGTGTTCCACCAAGAGAATCTCATTTCTCAGGCAAAGCAATGTGTTCCAACTTTCCTGTCTCCTACACTCCTGCTGCCCATCCTCTCTCTGTCCATCCACTGTGTAGCCAGCCCCATAGTGCTTCCGACAGAAAGAGAGAGCAAAGGGCTGATAGGATTTCTGTCCTGGAAGAGCTCTGTCGAGTGGCCTTGTGTAGACAGGGAGCTGGGTGATTGCATTTCA
Organism: Antilocapra americana; assembly: GCA_007570785.1. Lineage (NCBI taxonomy): Eukaryota > Metazoa > Chordata > Mammalia > Artiodactyla > Antilocapridae > Antilocapra > Antilocapra americana. The sequence goes on from ML664203.1 coordinate 8,188,155, forward strand.
GTGTGTTTTGGGCTCTCATGACTTTACGGTCAAGGAAAATGGGAGCAGAGGGAATGGGATGGTGAGAGCTCTTGGAGGGGGCGCAGGAGAGTGGATGGTCAGTCAAGTGTGGCATCAGAATGCAAGCACAGCACTGAGACAGGAGCGCACATAGCCTGCTGGGAGAATTGTGACAGTGACGTGTTAGAGAAAAGGCTCGTGATGCGCAAGGTGCGGACTGACAGAGGAGAGTAGTCTGGCCTCCTTACCCTCTCTGATGGCATCTCCCCCTCCTCTCCCTCTTGTTCACTTTCTTCTGTCCATACTGGCCTCCGTGCTGTTTCCCCCACACTCCTCAGGACCTTTGCACTGGCTCCTCTCACTGCCTGGCCTGGTCTTCGCTGGATATGCTTGAGACTCTCAACCCCAACTGCTTCAAGTCTTTGCTCCGATGTCCTTTTCTCAGTTAGGGTGATTCTGACCACCTAGCTGACGCTTGTCACTCCCCCTGCACTCTAGATTTCCTTTCTCCATCACTCAACTTTTTTTCCACAGCATTTACCACCTTCTAGCATACCATGTAATCAACACACTTATGATGATGATTACTTATTGTTTTCACCATCAGCTGGAATGTAAGCTCCGAGGCAGCAGGAGTCCTTGTCTCTGATTTATCCCAAGTGCCTAGAACCGTGCCTGGAGTCGAGGAGATCCTCAATAAACATTTAAGTAGATGAATGGATGAATGGCTAACCTTCAGTGTGTGTGTGTGTGTGTGTGTGTGTGTGTGTGTGTGTGTGTGTGTG
>ML664203.1:8188949-8212917 GCA_007570785.1 Antilocapra americana
TGTGTGTGTGTGTGTGTGTGTGTGTGTGTGTGTGTGTGTGTGTGTGTTGGTGAAGGAGGCAGGTCCATGCTGGACTGTAGGCTGTGCTGACCATGTCAGGGCATTGTGCATTGGCTTGGATGTTGGGAGTCATTTACCTTGGTGCTAACCATGTCACCAAAGGCCTGGAGTGACGCGGAATTATTAACTGGCTCAGTAGAAAGACGGTGGGGAAATCAAGCAGGGTAGTTATCTGACTGCCTCTGCTTAGCATTCTAGGGTGGACTGAATGCCTCTGGTGGAAACACTTTCTGACTCAGAGAGGAACTCGGTGCTTCTCAGGTCAGAGCAGGGAGTGTGAGGGTATTTTCCATGGGGCCATGCTCAGGGCACATGCTTCTGCTTCCTCCTTCATTCTGAGCATGCTATGCTGGGGGCGTCCCATCCCTACTCCTCTTCTTGGGCTCTTCCATCATCTCCTCTGCCTCACCTTCCTGCTTGTCACACATTTGTGTGGCTGCCTGTGGCACCCAGGCCTTTGGATACATCACAGCCTCTGTGCTGACTCATGGACAGCCCGGCTCCTAACAGGCTTCTCATATTGGACCACATGGACCCTGGGGTCCTGTGGGCAGACACGCCATGCCACAGTGGCAAGAGACCAGGTTTCAGTCCAAGTTCTGCTCCTGGACATGGGACCTAAGGAAAGTCCGCATTCCTTAAAAAATATCAGAGTCCTCATCTGGAAAGGAGCATAATCATGACTGCCCCATCTGTCTAGGTCATAGTGCTGAGGGTTGAGGGTTGGAACAAACAATTGGGCATGCAGTGGGAAGGGGGATGAACTCTTTGATTCAGAACTTGCAGATATCCTGGTTCTTAAGGAAGTTGCCTCTCACAGCATCTCTGTTAAGTGGTGTCATCTGCATGACAACCATCTCAAGAAATGACTGCATATGATTTGTTCCTGGAAAAGACGTTTCTATTACGCTATAAAAGTATTCCACTTTGGGCCACATTTGATGAATTTCTTCTGAAAGTTTAAAAGAATTACTTTTCTCTCCTACTAAAAGCATTATTTTTGCTTAAAAAGAGGGAAATGAATATGTGCCCTGACTGAGGGGAGCCCACAGCCGTTTAGATTCCCAGTCACCATGCTTTAGTTAGCCCTCAAGGTCACCGCTGCAGGTCATTAAGGGCCTCTCTTGTGGACCTGCATGGTAGCGCAGGTGTGGCCCTGCAGGGCAGGGGAACCATGTTAGAATGGTGAGTCAGGAGAGTAACAGTCCCGTTTTCCCTCCCTGGCATGGAGTAGAGGCCAGATTGGGGTGTGTATGAATTAGAATCTTTGGACAAATTTGGAAGTCCAGAACACAGCACTGAGAGTGGGATGGAGAGCTGAGAAGGATTTAAAAGCTATTAAGCAGGTGGAGTCAGAGTTGATGGAACTTTAAATTAGTAGACGGGAGAAGGAGAGAAGAGAAGAGGGTCAAGTGCAGCTACAGGTTTGTTATTGACCTTCTTAGAGTAATTTCGGGGCCAGTGGAGGTGAGGAAGCCGAGTGAGGAGTGTGGGCAGCTCTCTGGAGCTGTTTGTGTGAGGGGCAGGAGTCAGGGAGAGAGGGTCGAGGGGGATTGTTCTCCTCTTTTTAAGGTGTGAGAAGCCTGTGCATATGTGTATGCTGAGGGGAAGGGGTGTTTGGTAAGGGGAAGCCTGGAATCACAGAATACAGAAGTGATAATTGATGGGTGAGGCTCAAGAGTGATGCCTGGTGCAGAGGAAGGTGGAAGCAAGTCCCTCTTCTCCCGAGGAGGACCTTGGAAAAAGAGATGGAGACTTCAGAATGCACAGGCAGTGACACAGAACTTCGAGAGAGTTTATACCTAATCGCTCTATTGTCACTTGGAAGCAGGAAGCCAGGCGCTCTGCTGTGGGACTGGTTCTAAGGAGGACAGTGGAGCTGATCTCCTTAGAGTGATTAAGGGGTTGGCCTGGGAACCACGGTGTGTTGATAGGATAATACACCAGTGTTTCTGTGACTATGGGGGAATTGATTACACTCTTGGATCCTCAGTTTTCTTTTCTGAGCAGTGGGTTTTGTAACAATTTGGCACAGTGTTCATGAGAAAGCAATGAGAAAATATTAAGAGCCTGGCACAGTGCCTGGCATATGGCCACCTCCAAACCAGTTGATTCCTCCTGTCCTAGATCCTGTATATATATATTTTAAATTTATTTATTTTTAATTGAAAGATAAATGCTTTACAATGTTGTGTTGGTTTCTGCCATATATCAACATGAATCAGCCATGAAAGTGAAAAGTGAAAGTGAAATGTCGCTCAGTCATGTCTGACTCTTTGTGACCCCATGAACTGTATAGCCTACCAGACTCCTCGATCCATGGGATTTTCCAGGCAAGAGTACTGGAGTGGGTTGCCATTTCCTTCTCCAGGGGATCTTCCCAACCCAGGGATCAAACCCGGGTCTCCCTCATTGTAGACAGATGCTTTTACTGTCTGAGCCACCAGGGAAGTCGAATCAGCCATAGGCATTATATGTCCCCTCCCTCTTGAACATCCCTCTCATCTCCCACCCTTCTAGGTTGTCACAGAGCCCCGGTTTGAGTTCCCTGAGTCATACAGCAAATTCCCACTGGCTGTTTATTTTACATAGATCCTATATATATTTTAACAGGGGCTGGGTCATGGCCTCCAGCATGAGGAGGGACTCAGTGGGGCAGCCCGAGGGGCAGATGGTTGGTTTAGGACCTGCTTGGGTTCTTCTGGGCCATGTGGCAGAGGTGCTGAGGAGTAGGGACCCAGAGAATGATTAACCTGATGGATTGTAAGAGTGGGATGAAGAGAGAGATTAAGCTGAGAGGTGATGTGCACAAGATGAACCACTCAAGGGGCTGGACATCAGTCAGGTCAGACAGAAGATGGAAGGTGATTCAAGTTGCTGAGAAGATGAAGGCTGTAGTCAGATGTTTGATTTTAAGATTTCAGAGCCAGGAACTTTCTGAGTGATCTTAAGATCTAGGGTATGGCGGCTGATATGGAGGTAAAGATGGTCACTAACATGCTGAACACAAGGTGAATGCTTTGGATGGATTTCCTCATTAAAAATAACAACCCCTATTTTACAGACGAGGAGCTGGGGCACAGAGGGAAGAAGCAGCTCGATCAAGGAATCACACAGGTTCATGGCTGGAGGCTGAACCCATGAAGGTGGGTGATTTTTTCCACTTTTAACTGCTACTCATAACACCCTGATGGCAGTTGACTGAGTCAACTCTGTGTAGGATACTGTCCCCAGGATGATGGCTGATTGGGGTGGAGAGGAAGATGGTAAAATGGGGACTGAGTCTTAGTGTGAAGTGTGGACCATACCCAGTGACAGCTGAAGCATCACTCTGCCCCCCAAGCTCCACCACCATCCACACTGGTCAAGTCAGCTCCGGGCTTCAAAAGGGTTGATAAGCTTCCTGTTGGGCATTTACTCACCCTGGTGATGGGCGCTCGGCTTTCTGGTGCCGAGGCTCTGTGCCTGGTAACTGGAGGCAGGCCCTGGCACAGGATTTCAGGTCACAGCCATCAGTGGTGAGAAGTGGAGTAGGGGAGGGATCAACCTTGAAATGGCCCCACTACTATTACAGTGGGGAGCGCCCCCCACCCCCATGAAAAAAGCAGAGCTGAGCAGGGCACGTATTGACCTGGGGAAGTGAGTGGCTGCTGTATTCTTTCTCACATTCCCTTGTCGGGCCAAAGTTTTCCAAGGGGTGTCGGTACCCCAGATGTGTGTCTTTGGAACAATCCTCATAGTGCAGTCTGGATCCAGGTGAGTGATACCTGGAATACTCTGGTTGTTCATCAGGTTTGGCCAGTTACCTCAATTGGTTCTTTCCTTTCCCTCATTCTAGTTGAAATCCTTTTTCCTGTTTATCCCATCGTTTAAGAGTGTAGCATGGTGAGGTACAAATGTCTGTCTTCACTTGTTTGCATGCATGCGTGCTAAGTCACTTCAGTCATGTCCGACTCTTTGTGACCCCGTGGACTCCTCTCGTCATGGAATTTTCCAGGCAAGAACAGTGGAGCGGTTGCCATTTCCTCCTCCAGGGAATCTTCCCAACCCAGGAATTAAGCCTGAGTCTCTTGCAGCTTCTGCATTGGCAGGCGGGCTCTTTACCACTGAGCCACCCAGGAAACCCATTTGCTTGTTTTTTTGGCAGCTGTGTTTTGGATCCTTCAACAGATACTGGAACATGGGTTTTGGAAGAAGGTGGGCTTGGCTTTAATCCTCGTTGTGCTGTCCTTGTGGGCAGGGGCCACATCACTGCATATTTTGGATGTCATCGCTGAATTGCTTTTAACCTGAAAATGATAGAGGTACTCTGAACATGGGGGAACCGGTTACACTCTTGGAGTCTCAGTTTCCTTCTCTAGGCAATGGGGTTTTGTAGCAGCTTGGCACAGTGTTCACGAGAAAGCAATGAGAAAATATTATTAAGATGTGTCATATGGCCATATCCAAACCTGTGATTTCTCCTCTCCTACATCCCATATTTTTTAACTGACAGAGCAGTGCCGTTTCTCCAGAGGAACAGGTATCCTGGCTGCATTGCAGTGGCCAGTAGGGTTGCATTTTCTGTGTCTGCATGGTGGGCACCATATTGATACTGACAACGAAGGTCACTTCAACCATGGATGCCCATGAGTCCAGTTAACCCAGCTGAAAGATGACATTTTTGATTGGAACAGAAAGAGAGGTGTTAAGAGCTCATTTCAGAGCCCGCTGCTTTAGTTCCTAGTAGCGAAGCTCTAGCCTCCCTCGTCCTCCTCCTAGTTCTGCTGGTCTGGAATGGGCCTGGTCAGGGGATGTGGTGGGACCTGCTTGGCTGACGTTTGCACACTAATCCTTGACACTGGGATTGACCCAGGTGTGAAACAGTCCGTGACGCCTTACAATTTAGGAAGTTGTAATTGCATTCTTCAAACAGATACGTTTTTCAGATGATCCAGGCCTTTTCTCCATGGGCAGCTTCCATTTCAGCAATTCTGGACCTGGAATAAGATCACAGGGTCCGAGGCAGCCCACGCTCACTTGGACTTTGTGGGAAGTCAGCGTCCTGTCTTGGCCTCACCAGGCATTTCAACTCGAATGTTGTACCATTGGGCTGCATGTCATGTTTCTGCTTGCACATGGCGTGACATTTGTTCAAACAGGAGAGGCACTGTGGTTCTGGGGAAGTAGCAAAGAGTTTGAGTGATGCTGCCTGGGGTTGACGTCTGGCTTTTGAGCTCTCTAAATCTCTATTAGGTTAAAGCTACACAGTGCTTATGAAGTCTGACTACATGTGAAGATACCAGAAATGATGCGAAGAGCTCTGTAGATATTACTGTTTTATTTATGATTATGCTTCAGTTTATAGACCCACATCCACATTTGGAGGCTAGGCTATGAGAATGTCACAGGTTATTAGTTAAAATATCATTAATCATTAATGGCTCAGGCACCATGGAGTAAACATGGCTTAATATTTACACGCTTGTTATTTACCTTTAAAACCAGTATTTGATTGGTATGGTCAGGTAACCTGTGCATGAGTGGGAAATTTGGGGAATCTATTTTCAGATATTTTCTTTTTTTTCTGTTCGTTTTAGTTATGTTTAAAAAGTCATTGCCTCTTCCTCAAAGACTTTAATGGAGATTAAGTGAATGAAATTCCCAGGCTTGTCAATGTTAATTACAAAAACAATGCCCAAACTGTCAGATTTGATGCACTTGGAATGGTACAAGAAGTCAATGATGGAGCCTCAGAGTGGAAGCTGGTAATTGCCAAGATCCCCATTCTCCCTTGTGTCTGCCCGCCTGCAGCAGAGCCCTCAGCCTGGACCTCTGTCCTCACTGCAGCCCCCTGCCCTCCATCTATCCTGGCTCCCTGTTGTCCCACAGATCTTCCAGGGTCTGGATCATGCCCACTCTGTCTAATACTTTCCCCCCAGTTTTCTCCCGCTCATGATCTGTGTTCTAGTGTTTCTGTACCTTCAACTTGCATGTTTGTTTTGGTAAGACTAACACCCCTGAGGAGCACCTCTGGGAGAGTGCTACCATCAATTAGACAGTCCATACCGTTCCTCTTGCAAGAATGACCCAGCTTCTAAACTTTATTCAGTGCCAGCCCACTTTCTGCAGAGATTTGTCCTAAACAGTCCACAATGGGGACCACGCCCCTTCAAATGATTTACTGTGCCAACTCAGAGCCAGTTGGAAAATTTTCACAATATGAGTTGCTTTTGACATTGATGAGATTCTAGAAACTAACTGATGCTGAAGCTGAAGTTTGCAGTACTTTGACCACCTTTGTGAAGAGCTGACTCATGGAAAAGACCCTGATGCTGGGAAAGGTTGAAGGCAGATAACAGAGGATGAGATGGTTGGATGGCATTACCGACTCAATGGATGTGAAAGTGAAGTCGCTCAGTCCTGTCTGACTCTTTGAAACCCCATGGACTGTAGTCTGCCAGGTCCCTCCATCCATGGGATTTCCCAGGCAAGAATACTGGAGTGGGTTGCCATTTCCTTCTCCAGGGGATCTTCCTGACCCAGGAATCAAACCTGAGTCTCCTGCAGTGCAGGTAGACTCTTTCCTGTCTGAGCCACCAATAGACATGAGTTTGAGCAAACTCCGGGAGATAGTGAAGGACAGGGAAGGGGTTGCAAAGAGTCAGACACAATTGAGCGACAGAACAACAACAAACTGTACTTTCCCCCTCCCTGATTCCCATTGGGAACAATTGCCTCTCTTAGACACCTTCTTTTGGTCCCTCCACCCAACCTCATCTATCCTATAGACTGTGAACAAGCATCTTTGACCCCATGTAAACATGTAGGTCCTGTCATAACCTCTGCACAGAACATACCTTCAGTGAAATTCATCAAGTGCTTTCATATTATGGCTTCGCATGGATCTTCAGGGACCCAGACCATTGACTCAGGGACCTACCCAAATGATGGTAACCAGGCTGCCCCTCTCTGGTGCATATGAAGTAAGACAGAGTGTGAGGGCAATGATGAGATGAGGTCTGTTTAGAATGGTGTATGAGTTTTCAATTGCTGAAATAACTCGCTTCAAGCTAAGTGACTGAACACAGCACACATTTACTCTCTTACCTTCCTGTCAGGTAGAAGTCTGACGCAGTCTCATTGGACTGAAATAAATTCTTCTCCAGAAGCTCCGGGGAGAATCCATTCTCTGCCTTTTACAGCTTCTAGAAATGAAAACCCACTCCAGTATTCTTGCCAGGAAAATCCCATGGACAGAGGAGTCTGATGGACTATGGTCCTTGGTCACAAAGAGTTGGACATGATTGCATAACTGAGCACATGCTAACAGACTGCCTGCATTCCTTGCTTCACAATCCTCCTTTTCCATCTAACTGTGTTGCATCTCTCTGACCATTCTTCCATCATCATCTCTTCCCCTGACTCTCCCTCCTGCCCCACTCTTCTGCTTTTAAGGGTCTTTGGGATTAGGTTGGGCCTTTCTGGATAATCCAGGATAATATCAAATATCTCTATTTTAAGGTCAGTTTATTAGCGGTCTTAATTCCATCTGCAACCTTAATTCCCCTTCACTGTGTAACCTAACATAGTTATATATTCCATGGATTAGGGCATTTTTGAAGGAGGCCTTTTTCCTACCAGAGAGAGACTAGGAAATATGGTACTCAAATCCACTTTGCCTTTACCCAGAGTGAAAGCATTCAAACATGTAAAAGACATCCACGTTGTGAGAAAATAGGGGTCACGGCCAGGATAGACACCTTGGAAAATCACTCAGCCCACCAACCATCAGTCACCCACCCAGACAGTATGATTTACTGATGCCTGGTACATACTAGAGATTCTGAGGCAGCTCTCTCTAGTCCTGGGGTGTGAGAGAAGAGGACATAAGGAGACAAAACACTGCTGAAGGCATCAGAGAGGAGGGAGAACATCAGCTGACTCTTGAAGCAGACAGAGGTCAGATGAAGATGTTCTCTGGACAAAGTAGGGAAAGCGTTTCTGGCAGAGGGACAGCATGTACAGAGTATAGAGGTATAGGCTGGCACAGCATGTTCTACTATTGGCTGATAGCTCTCCTTTTGCCATCATGGACCCTGTGGAGGCCTCCTGGGATCATGACTTCTAAAATGCCAGTTATGTCTAGATGACTGTGATCTAGGGCATTATGGCTGGCAGTAAGCAAGGTCTTCCAAATCAGAGAGAGTACACACCTCTTCTTAAAACTGAAAGTGTTTATACCTGAAATGAACCCACATTTTATTTAGGGAAAACAAAATAGTGACTTCTGGAGACACACCAAACAAACCAGAGTCATCCAGGGAAAGGTAACCCACTTCCATGGAACAGTAGCCTGGTTTGTGCCAAATTCTGAAGCAACGTTCCTACTAGGCCACTGGCCACAGAATCCACATGGGGTAGCATCCCTTGGAGATTTAACTTGTTTAAAAGTAAACAAATAAAATTCAGGGAAAGAAAGGAATCAGATAGTTGTTTGATGTGATTTGGCCGGAGATGTTTGGAGAATAGTTGATAATAGAAAATGATAAGAGGTAAGTAGGTGTTAAAGGCCATATCGTGTGTCCTCAAAATGCGTGTATCGAAGCCCTGACTCCTGGCACCTCACAACGTGACTGTGTTTGGAGATATGGTCTTTAAAGAGGTAGTGAAGATAAGATGAGGTCATTAGGGCAGGTCCTAATTCAATGTGATGATCATCCTTATAAAGGAAATTAGTACACAGACACGTTGAAGACCCTGTGAAGACACAGGGAGAAGGTGATCCTCTGTAAACCAGAAAGAGGTCAGCCTTTCTCACAGCTGGATCTCAGCCTCCTAGCCATCTAGAATCATTAAAAAAAAAAAATCTGTTGTTTAAGACACCCAATCTGCAGTGCTCTGTTATGGCAACCCTAGAAAACTATTAGAGTAGATCATAAAAGTCAAAAAAATCACTGAACGCCCTGTGAACTGGATAATGCTGTGATGCACTACTTGGATCTCCTTTCCAGTCTGATGGCCTTCTTCTTCCAAGTGCTGGAAACACTGCTGGCAGAAAGCCTTCAGCTATCAGCCTCTTTCAGGAAAATAGCTTGTCCAGTTGCCTTGTATCCAAGGTCATGCCTCTGTTCTCAGGGTGGTCCGTGTCCAAGACTTACTGACATGTGCATATTAAGGCTTGGTCCCTTTGACCAAACTGGTTCAGCTCCAAAAGGTCACCTGGTTTCAGAGCTCCCCTTAGAGTTGACCGAGGCCCCTGTTGGGACTGCATTCTGGCTTCTCAGCTTCCTTTCAATTCTTCTTCCTTCCCACGTTGCTTTTCCTCATGGATTGATCCCAAGGCTGTTCCCCAGCACACTGCTGTATGCTGACCATCGTCTCAGGGGTTTTCGTCTTGAAGAATGCAATTTGTGACATGATAATAAGGAAAGTGGACTTTATCCTCATGGCATTAGGGAGTTATTGAAGCATTATTTTCTGATATAATTTGTAGCATGGCTTGTTTGAAGGCTAAATTAAAGAGGATGGGACAGAAGCTGGTAGACCAGTTGGACAGGACAGAGAGTAAGTAAAAAAGAAGGTGATGGAGGCCTGGTGGTAAATGGTTATTCTTCATCTAAAGCTTTCCCTGGAGCCTCTATCTGTTATAGGAAGCTCAAAGTCATTCCAGTATATGAAGTGCATTGTCCTGGCTTGATTGACGTTTACACTTCGCTCACAGTATTCAAGGGAGCTCAAGTCTGGTCTCACATTCCAAAATGTGAGAGCCAAGTAAGAGCTCAGATGAATGCATCATGGGTGAATAATGAGAGCTTAATGCTCTGGTACGTCCTCAGGGATTTAGAGATGAATCAGAGGATAAAATATACACTCTCTCCTTACCCCCTACAAATGCAAGTGTCTCAGGAGCTTAATCTGACATATGCAAGATCTCACACACTGGCCCTAACTACCTATGCCTCCTCCCTCACATCACACCATGCTGAACCCTGAATACATAATTAATACAGTTCCCTCTGACTGGACTACATTCCCTCTTGCTCTGTGACCTTCATTTACCTTATTCATCACCCAAGTCTCTTAACTGCATTTCTTGCTTCCAAGAAACATTTACTGGTGGCTCCCTCAGGCAGGCTGGTTAGGTATATTTTTTCCTGTATTTTTATAGTCTCTCTCTCTTAATTTTTTTTTTTTTGACATTGGACTGTAAACTTCAGGACAGTAGAAACTATGTCTTCTTAGGGATTTGGAGCAAAAGAAGCACTGCAGCTTTTTCCCATTTGAATTTCAACCCTTAAAGGATATATGCACAAAGAACTGAGTACTGAGCGGGGATCCCTTTCGTCTAGTTTGATAACAGTTTTGAAACACCTAATAACCATCAAACCTAGAGATTCTAGTAAACTGTTGAGAAGCTTGTGGCTCAGACCGAGGGCCAAGTGGTATCTCCTACTTGTTACCTTATATATATATATATATATATATATTTAAACTGCAGAGTTGAGCAAAGCACAAGAAAAGTAGCATGACTTGTAGACTCCAGGTTCCTAACCTTGTGAAATAGAAACACAGGCCTGCCTGCATCCAGCATAGAAGTCAAGTAGGGGATCAGAGAAGAAAGAGAGAGGGGCAGTGGTGGGTTTGTGCCCTGAGAGGAATCCTGCCCTGCTGGTTTCATCATAGAGGGGTCAGGAGAAGGAGAACGTGTGGTACCAGGACCTGGAGGGCAAAAGGCAAGGAAAGGAGGGGCCTGTCTTTGGGACAGTGTCCTCGCTCACTGGAAAGATGTAGCTCATTGAATCTAAATTGGTCAACTGAGCTAGACATTTCTCCTTCCACAAGAAGTGGGGAGTAAGAAGTCAGAGAGAGGACCAGAGTTCCCTCTAAGGCATTTCTGTACTTGAGAAATGTGGATGGAAATGTGGCCTTTATGAGATGAAATGGAAGCATGGGAGAAGGAGCACACATGACTTTCCATCCAGGCGTTTTGATCTCCATGTTCCCAGAACCCAGGATGAGACTGACCCAAAGTGGATATCAGCCCGTGCTTATTGATGGAACAGGCGAATGGGTCACTCAGTGGATAAGGAGTGTTGGTTGCTCTGAGTCAGTGACTTGACTTTGAAGGGTGTTCTGGTTCCCTGTCTTGGGGGGGATAGACTAAACTCTACTATATTGAGGTAGATGCTGCAGTGTGCTTCTGGGGTCCTCCTTCAATGAGGACTTCCTGTCCCAGCTGCCAGAGGACTGTTGGCAGACAGCCTTGATACCTGTCAGTCTCTTTAAAAACTGCAGAAAACCACCCCAAGAAGGATTGCAGATCATGCCCTTCCTTGGGATGCCCAATCTGATATTGAAGAGCTGCCATGGGAGTATCAGGTGTTTGAGCTCAACTTGGAACAACGCTGAAGGGTCAGTTCTAACTCCTTAGCTTCCTGTGGGGTTGGCAAAATCTGCCATTGGCTTTGCAGCACAGCAGAATGTCTCTCTCTGCTACTGACTTCTGTTCCCTTCCTTTCCCACGTTGCAATCTGAAGAGCATACTTCATAAACATCCAGCAAGCTCAGCATCTCAGCATCTCCTTCCTGGGCAACCTGACCTGAGATTCTCTCCTATGTATACTGTGTTCTGATTTGGTTTGGGAAGAACCAGGAGTGAGTTAGCTTAACTGAGAAGGGGCAGGTCTGGGAGTGACGAGAAAAGGGGGCCCAGCTTGTGCAAAATTGAATCTAGAGTAAAAGTCCCCCAGCAGAATTTGTCCAAGGTCTGGTTGATGGTACTAGTGACATCTTATTGCAGTGATGCTCAAAAGTGATGCTATATGTAATGTGAACTAGGATGATGGTGGTGACTCAGAAGCAGATTGCTGGTGTAAAGTGACTTATTGGACCCTGGGCCCAATTCCAGGAAACACTTTATCTCAGACAGTCAGGTAGTCCATCAGTCAACAGATAGTTCTAGAACTCTTCTTTGATGAACTGTGGAAAATTGGACAACAAATTCTTAAAATGCAAATATAATATAGTTGTCATAGCTGTTAGGGTGACTTAGAATGTGCAATTATGGGTGTGAGTCAGATCCTTTCTGGAGAAGAATGAGGCAAATTGGAGAGAATATTTTGAACTTTGGTTGTTAAAACCCTATTCCTCAGATTGGTCGTAGAGACTGAAAAAAAAATTTTCCTTTTGTCCTGCCTGCATCCCAGACAGCCTCTAGGGAGTTACATTCCTCATATGTTAATTTCTTATGAATAAGTAATTCTCTAAGTACCTCCTCTGTGGTCAATTCTGTGCTGAACCCTGGAGAAAACAAAACCCAGAAAACTGTGGGCCTACCCTTATATAGCTCTCAGATTCTTGTAGGAGGCAGACATAAAAATAGTAGAAAAAATGGTGGCATTGGGGTTTAAGTAGATGGTTGAAGGAGATGACTAGAGAACCTAGTAACACGTGTGGGTGGCTCCTAACTACAGCCACCAACAAAGGTCCAAGGAAGATGTATGTGTGGCATAAACACAAGACAAGGGGGTAAAAGGCCACAGAGTGACAAGATGTTCTTAATTGGGCAGAGAAGACCCAGAAAGACTTACTGGGTCCTGCTAAGCTCCCCATCACCCTAACATCCTAAGGATTCATGTGAAAGCAAGTCTTCTGTTTGCTGTGTCTCAGCATCTTCCATGCCCAAGATCAGGTCTCAGATCTCTCCCCTCTCTACACACAAGGTTCACATGGGATTATAGGCATTCGATGCTTCTGGAAGCTGAAGACGGCAGAGCATTAAGAGACAAGACTAACCACCTCTTGCAGGTCCCAGGTCATCAAGTACCACAGTGATATCTGTAGAGTCTCTCATTTGTCCTGAGAACCAGTGACTTGAAATTGTATGTTCATCAAAATCACCTGGAAAGCTTTAAAAGAGGCGGCTCCATGGTCTAGTGCCTAGACAGTGTCTGTCATTTGGGTTGGGGGCAATGAGAAATGGTTAGCAGGAACATAGGAGAGTCAGGCCTCTGGATTCCCAAGCTCTTAGGTGTGGGCTCAGGGGGAGTGATGGGGTACAGATGTCACATACTGGTCAGCCAGGTCCATTGGAATCAGGTCGACTGAGGTTGCCAGTGACAGAGATTCCACATAAGAATACAAGCTTTACGCTACAGACCAGCATCATTTCCAAATCCTTACATTGCCCTGGCCCTAAGGGTATTAGAACAAGCCTGGAAAACTTTCAGATGTTCAAAGTCCAGTAAGGAGAAACCATTTCCTCACAAGATCACTGGTCCCATTCTGGAGTCATATGGCTGTTAGAAAGTCCTTCCCAACCCCATGTCTTCCACCCAGTGATTCCTATTCCATCCCTAAGTGTTGATGGGATGAGCCAGAATCTGCGCTTGAGGCCTGTTTTTTCTGAGATTAATAATCAGTGATATCTACAGTCAATAGTCACAGGGCAAAACACATGAAGGTGACCAACCCTAATTTAATGAGAGTGATTCATCACTTTAAGCAAAGTGCTGTTGGCCCCAGATAGTGAAATCAGGTCTTTAGCAGGAGAAGGGGCTGCTTCAGGAGGGAAAGAATGGAAATATATGCAGGACCTTGCTGTGTTAATTCTGTTGGTGGCCCTGCGCATGAAATGTAGACCCCTCAGCAACAGAGCTGTCACTGAGCCACATCTGTAAGTCACATTTGGGTGGGAAAATGATTCACGGAATACATTTAATGTCCAGAAACATAAGTGCTGATTATCCAGTGAAGAAAGTACTGGGCAACTCATTAAGAAATATGTTTTTGTCCCCGCACTGGCCTAAGCATCACAGTTAGCATCCACACCCACACAAAATGCAGATACAGTTGTGAAATGAATTTTGAAAATTGAGTCCCTTAAGCTTTGTGGTTCCCATGCCAACTGTGTCTGTTTGATGCCACTCAGATCGCAATTGCATAAAATATACTTCCTGTTCTAGCACTTCCATATCTTCGTAAGGGATGGGGCTGACATCCCTACTTTTTCAGTGTGAAAAATAAGGCTGTGTTGTTGAAGCCACCTTTGGGACATTTCATTGCTCACAGCTGAAAGCAAGCACGTGCTTCCTCCAGACAGCTCCTGCCTTTTGTGGGCTCTCCCTCTCTGCATGTCTTTCCTCTTTTGCATGTTCAGGGTCTCAGCCTGAAAACTCACCTAAACTCTTTCTCATCGCTCCTCCTGAGCCACCACCCACCATTTTACCCAAAACTTACTGGGCTGAGTTGCACAGTTGTGTTCTTGGCCTTCTAATACTTTCCCCCTCTTCTCTTTGCAAGATGAGCACTCCTCGCCTCTTTTTGAACCTGCGCTTGAAAGGCTTTAGAAAGGTCTGAGTTGCCAGACCCAATAGCTCCATTCCAGTTCCCCTGCTCTGGTGTTCTTCCCTTTCTCTCTCTTCCCTGGAGCCTTTCTTCTGGGGCATTCATGAATCCCTTGGGCTCTGCTTCCCACCTAGGTTCTCCTAAGCTCTCCTTCCCTCCTTCACTCAGTTTAGGTTTCCTCTGAACATCTTTGTTTCTCTTCTTCTCTTTCTCTCTAGTATTTCCTCTGTTGATCTCATCTCTGGGTTTCAAGAAGGACCTCCCTGTGGGGTTCCCCCACCTCCATACCAGTCCTCACCTTTAGAACTGGGGGTGGTGCCAAAGCCCACTGGGTACCCCAGCCCACATGTCTTGTTGCACCTCAAATGCAGCTCCTGAACTCAGGCTCTTTGCTTTCTCAAACGACTCTGTTTTGCGAGGGTGTGCTGGCCTGGTCTGAGGAGGCTCAGGCTGCGGCATGTGTCTCATTTTACTACCGGCTCTCTTTTCCAAGCCAGAGCCCCGCTACGAGGCCCTACCACGTCAGAACAAGGCAGAAGTCAGGCTGCCTGGACACAAGGCCCTCTGGGTGCAGAAATAATGCTTTATCTGAGTTCAGTCGAGCCCGTGGGGACTCCCAGGACCATGAACAGAGATCAAGCATCAAGCGATGTTCTTATGTCTCTCACCATGGGGCAAAGAGAGAGAAACTGGAAAACAAAGAGGCCCTGGATCTTGACTTACTCATTCTGGCATGTCACTTCTGTTCTCTCACTAAGATGCAGAGTCTCTGGAGGCAGCAGTGTTTCCTTTGCTTCATGCTTGATCCCCAGCACCCAGGACACGGCTTATTGGGACCTCAGGAAACATTTGTTTAGGAATATACTGAACTATTTAAGTACATTCTCAGCAGATTCTAATATAGAAATAAAAATAAATCCCAGCAACTTGAGGTTCTTGGGTGGTTCATTTCTGTCTAGTTGAGGTTTTCTATTTCAGGCTTGTTGTGCTGGAACGTCACTGAGGTCTGCGCCAGGAACCAAGGGGAGGCTTGTGGCTTCTTCAGTGAGGGAGTTTCTGAATAGCCTCTGGCCAAATAATATTGGAAAACCCTCAAAATATGCATACATATCAAGTGTGAACACTATACAACCATAATCAAAATCTGAGCTCTTTCTTTTTTTCCTTTTTTTTTGTAGTATCAAGAGATGGTGAGTAGTGACTGAAAAGAGAAGGAAAAAATGCGGTGGGGAATATATGTATACACATAGCTGATTCACTTTGCTGTACAACATTGCAAAGTGACTTTACTCCAGTAAAACTTTAGAAAAAAATAAAAAAGAGTGCGCAAACCTTACAACTGATAGAGCGACAAAATCAGGGACTTGAACAGATAATGTGAGCTCTCTGGCACCTTGAAATTGCTCCTGTTAGTCTTTACTTGTCAAACTTGCATTTGCATTTGTATTGGAGAAGGTCTTTTTTTTTTTTTTTTACAATTCTTTATTTTTTTTTATTTTATTTTTTTAAATTGTTTTTGCCATACATTGTCATGATATCACCATGGGTTTACATATGCTTCCCCTCCGGAACCCCCCTCCCTCTTCCCTCCCCCCCCAGGAAATCTCCCTGCACAAGCCCCGAGCATCAATCCTGGGCTGGCGATTGATTAGACATATGAAAATTAACATGCTTCAATGCCCTTCTCCTATATCATCCCACCCTTACCCTCATCCACAAAGTCCACGAGTCTATTCTATACATCTGCGTTCCTTTTGCTGTCTCGTATGTTGGGTTCTCGTTACCGTCTTTCTAAATTCCATATATATGCGTTAATATACTGTATTGTTGTTTTTGCTTCTGGCTTACTTCACTCTGGATAATGGGCTCCAGTTTCGTCCATCTGAGTAGAATTGCTTCAAATGAATTTTTTTTTAATGCTGAGTAATATTCCATTGTGTATATGTACCACAGCTTTCTTATCCATTCGTCAGTTGATGGGCATCTAGGTTGCTTCCATGTTCTGGCTATTGTAAACAATGCAGCGATGAACATTGGGGTACACGTGGCTCTTTCAATTCTGGTTTCCTCGGTGTATATGCCCAGCAGTGGGATTGCTGGGTCATATGGCAGGTCTATTTGCAGCTTTTTAAGGAACCTCCACACTGTTTTCCATAGTGGCTGTACTAGTTTGCATTCCCACCAACAGTGTAAGAGGGTTCCCTTTTCTCCACATCCTCTCCAGCATTTATTGCTTGTAGACTTTTGGATGGCAGCCATTCTGACTGGTGTAAAGTGGTACCTCATTGTAGTTTTGATTTGCATTTCTCTGATAATGAGTGATGTTGAGCATCTTTTCATGTGTTTGTTAGCCATTTTTATATCTTCTTTGGAGAAATGTCTGTTAAGTTCTTTGGCCCACTTTTTAATTGGGTTGTTTATTTTTCTAGAATGGAGCTGCAGGAGTTGTTTGTATATTTTTGAGATTGTTTGTCTGTTGTTTCATTGGCTATTATTTTCTCCCATTCTGAAGGCTGTCTTTTCACCTTGCTTATAGTTTCCTTTGTTGTGCAAAAGCTTTTAATTTTAATTATGTCCCATTTGTTTATTCGTGTTTTTATTTCCAATATTCTGGGAGGTGGGTCATGGAGTATCCCGCTTTGGGTTATGGCAGAGAGTGTTTTGCCTATGTTATCCTCTAGGAGTTTTATAGTTTCTGGTCTTATGCTTAGATCTTTGATCCATTTTGAGTTTATCTTTGTGTATGGTGTTAGAAAGTGATCTAGTTTCATTCTTTTACACGTGGCTGTCCAGTTTTCCCAGCACCACTTGTTAAAGAGGTTGTGTTTTCTCCATTGTATATTCTTGCCTCCTTTGTCAAAGATAAGGTGTCCATAGATGCGTGGATTTATCTCTGGGCTTTCTATTCTGTTCCATTGATCTATGTTTCTGTCTTTGTGCCAGTACCATACAGAAGGTCTTTTTTTATGGAAGAAGTATAAGTCCAGGGACTCTTGAGATACCTAGATGTTGCCTGCTGCTGGTGGAGGGGACACTGCTGAGATAACAGGCTGACAGCTGGAAAGGCTTTAGCTGGACTTTACAGAGGTCTATGCGTGATGATGTGCCATCCCACATGGCAGCAAGCCCTCTTGGGTTTGGAGTTCTCAGGGAGCTTTCTGGGTGCATGCATGCTAAGTTGCTTGTCATGTCCGACTCTGTGCGACCCTGTGGGCTATAGCCCACCAGGATTCTCTGTCCATGGGATTCTCCAGGCAAGAATACTGGAGTGGGTTGCCATGTCCTCCTCCAGGGTGTCTTCCTGACCCAGGGATCGAACTCATGTCTCTTACATCTCCTGCATTGGTAGGCATGTTCCTTACCACTAGCACCACCTAAGAAGTCCAGCTTTCTGGGAGTGCTGGTGTATTCTCCCAGACTCTCCAGGGGCCAGACTTGGTTTGGTGCTCTATAAATAATTTCCTGAAGATTTTCCTTTGCTTTGTGACAACATAGGGACTGGCTAAGGCTGCCTGAATCCCCACTAAGACATGTTCTTGGTTGGGGTTTCTGTGTCACTCTCAGCCCACAGTGATAGAAGACCTGTGGAAGAGTTCTGATCTTCATGGGGGCAGCTGTACACCTATGAGGCATGCTGGTTCTGGAAAATGCTCCTTTTCTGAACTAGTTGGGTCCTCTTCTTCACTATTTTAGCCTCTTCTCATTTCCCTATGTTGGAGCTTTACTTTCCTGTCTTGGGTAATCAATTACACAAGAAAACAAACTTTTTTCTTTATTGATGCTAACTGGGTCCCCTAAACCATTTCCAGCTTATTAGCAGACACCCCAGACTGCAGTGGGTACCCATGTGCATTTCCATTGGCCTCATCAATGAGTAAGAGGAACTGTCTTACCACAGCCTTGCCAGCTTTGAGTATTATTATATTTTATTAGTATTTGCCAAATTAAAAAAAAACACAACTATTACTGGTTAAGTTTTATTTCTTTAATTACCTAAGAGACTGAACAATTTTTCATGTGTTGATTGGTCATTTACATTTCTTCTTTTGGGGCTTATCTTTAACCTCTGTGAATTAATGTCTTGGGTTCTTCCCTTGATGAATTCGTAAATCAAAGCAGCCAACAGTCAGGCCCATATTAGTATATTTGTGCTGCATGGCAACTACATGCCATTCTCTTCTTGTTCACCATGTACAGAATTCAGTCTGGATTCAAGGCTCAAGAGCAGGATGGAAATGGAATATCTACTGTTACTTCATTCAGACATGTATTCATATATGTGTATATGTACACATATATATATTACATACATGTATATATTAAAATATGTGTATATATGTATTCAGAATGTTTCTATATTCAAGTATCAGACTTGAATGGGGAAGACTAGAAGCTATGACGTCAGTGAAGAGTATTCTCAAGTTGAACCCACATGAGAGCCCATGAATCAAAACACATTTTTACAGTTGCCCTACAAATCCCCTAGAATTAGTCTCTGGATTCAATATGATAGAAAATGTGCTGGTCTTTTAACGGTAGCCCGTATGTGCTTCTAATTATATGTTGGAATGCCCCTCTGGTTTCCGTGCCCTCGACCAGCCACTTCCCGTGACAGATAAAGGGCAGGAGTGTTTAAGTGACCGGTGTTTAAGTGATGTGCTCAGGTGTTTCTTCCAAATCCATTATGCTCTATTTATGCTGTGTGCTGCAGAGGTGGGTTTCCCCAGCTAAAAATATAAACACGTAGCCAGCAGCTGTTTTCTTCTGCGGAAGCTATATCTATTTCTGCAGTCTGTGTGGGGAGGGGGCGCGTGTTCTGGGCAGAGTGGGGGCCCCAGGAGGCGGCAGGGCTGCCAGCCCCAGGGCCCTCCAGAAGTGCAATCTGGGCTTCGTGCAAATCCAGTGGAACCCCTGGATTTACGGGGGTCAGGTTGTAAACACTACTGTGTTTATTAGGCCCCAGAGCCAGGAGACTGGGGATGGAGGGAAATGTGAATCTATTTTATGGTAAAGATGACTTATTCAATAAGCAAAGTTTATTACAGTGCTCACAGGGTTGGTGTTTAATGT
The DNA here is from genome assembly GCA_007570785.1 of Antilocapra americana. Taxonomy (NCBI): domain Eukaryota; kingdom Metazoa; phylum Chordata; class Mammalia; order Artiodactyla; family Antilocapridae; genus Antilocapra; species Antilocapra americana. The sequence goes on from ML664203.1 coordinate 8,208,408, forward strand.
TTGCACATGCCGTCAATCTCACTGGTCTTGCCCATCCTATCTCCTGCTCTCTTCTTCCCTTTCCTCACTGTTCTCTCTCTCTCTCTCTTTCTCCCCCTCCTCCTTCCCTCACTTGTTCTACTCTGTGGTCTTCATTTGCTGCAGGAAGCCCAGGTGGTGACTGTCACAGCTCAGGCTCATGCGCCTCTGGCCTTCACACCCACAGCTGGTCCTGAGGACACACGTGTCTGTCAGTGGTCCTATCCCTGGGCTGGTTACTGACTTAGCCTTTCCCCCCAACTCACTCACCTGACTTTCTCACATCTCTCTCTCTCTCTCTGTCCTTGCTCATTGGCCCTGCCCCATCTCGCCATGTGAGCATCTAGCCCCCAACTCCATCCTAGGGTGCTGTCATCAGCCTTCTTGCCAGCCACTTCTATCTCATGCTATCCTTCAGGGCCCAGGCCTGTTGGTTTCCTGTCTGGCTAGCAGACTCCTGCAATCTCGTGTCCTAGCTTTGCACACTCCTAGGTTCAGCTTATTCACTGGTCCAGGTCAGAGATGCTCAAACTCTTGGCTTCTGTCCTGTGTGACCCATTCCAAGTGGGTTGCTGGCTTGGCCTTTCCTGTAAGATAAGAACATTAGTGACCATATGGCTTTAGAAGGAGGAAGGTGATATCCAGGTAGGAAATGCTCATTCAACATAACCTTCCTGGATATTTACTCTATACTGGGGCTGATCTGGGGGCCAGTGTCTCTCTGAACTGGTCAGGTTGCCTGGAGTTGGGGCTCAGTTCCAGGGCCTGCACCTGTGGAAGAGAATCCAGGGTAGAGCAGCCGAGAGGTGACCAAGCTTTTGCACACTTGTGAGCAGAGTCCTTTACTCTGCATAGAGGCATGTAATTTCTGCTCTCTATGTTCAAGTCCTGGCCTGCTGCATGCCTAATCAGTGCCCACTGGGTTGGGAAGGAAATGACCCATGTTATGAACATAATGGTTGGAGGACTGGGTTTTCTAGCCAATAAAAAAGGGAGGCTAAGTGAATCTAATGGGACACTTGGAGCACTGTCACAGCGGTGTTTCATGGGGCGTCCAAGCCCTGACCTGGGATTGAAGGGAAGCAGTTATAGAGATGTAGGTTCCAACTCCCCATCCAAAAACTCTAGTTTAACACAGATGTGAGCTGAATCTGGGGTGACAAACTTCTTGATGGTGGAGGAGATATTCACATGGAAGATGCCATGCGACCTCTTAATTGTGATGATGTGAAAGGGACTTCTTATGAAGCCTGATGGAAGAATTGTTATTTAGATGCCTATTGTATACATGGGCCTCTATCAGGCCCTGTGAATGGGGAGATCTATGGAAGCTCTATGTCCTAAGACGTTTTCTGGCAGGTTCCTTAATTTGATGCTCACTTTAAATAGAAAGGGTCTCCATGACTGCCACTGTGTACAGGGGGAAACTGAAGTCAGGACAGTGCTAGGCATTTTTCTAGAAGCATCTGTGTTGAGTGCCTGTGGTGGCTGGGTCCATGGGAAGCACTTACTTGCATCTTCTCAACTGGTTTTCCCATCAGCCCTGGGATGAAGATATTAGTGTTAGAGCTTTGGTCCAGCATCACACCCCACTCACCAGCCTCCTGATCTATTGCTGTTCCCATAGTAGCAGTTCACAAAGACAAGTTCCAGACAAGTTCCAGCCACAAAGAGACTCATAAGCTCATGGCAGAGAGTAAGCAAGAGATTAGAAATCAGTGGAGGATAATAGGAAGGAAAGGGATACCTTCAGAGTCTGCTGTGGGTCAGACAGAGCCTTACCTACATGTAAGATTTGATACAAGCAAGATCCATGCAAGTTAGGTGATTTCACTACCATTTTACAAATGAAGAGCCGTGCGGCTCAGAGAAGTTAAGGTAAGTGATTTACATCACAAAGGTAATCAGAGCCAAGGCTTGGGTACTTTTTTACCACCCTTACTATCACCATTCTTAGCCTTATTGTTCCCACCAGTACTAGTACTACTAGTACTCCCGTTACAACTAGTAGAACTACTGGCTTCTACTGCCGCTACCATGATTACTTCTCATTACCCCAGGTGGTGCAGTGGTAAAGAATCTGCCTGAATGCAGGAGATGTGGGCTCCATCCCTGGGTCAGGAAGTTCTCCTGAAGATGGCAATGACAACCTGTTCCAATATTCTTGCCTGGAGAATTCCATGGACAGAGGAGCCTGGTGGACTACAGTCCATGGGGTCGCAAAGAGTTGGACACGACTGAGATCACACACACCTCACCATGGTTACTGATTAATGACTACCGTTTTTCTCCTCCCACTCATGACAGAGTCTTGAGTTTTTGTGTACGACTCTGTAAGATCCTAGACTAAGCTCTTTCAGATCTATTTTAGTATTTAGTATTAGTATTTAGTATTAGTATTTAGTATTAGTATTTACCCTAAAGCTGATGGTTTGCCCCACGTTGTGGGTGTAAACATAGGCATCCTTGATTCACAGGAATAGGACAGGAGGTGGAATTTGGTGAACCAGGAGCTAGTTTCCATGGGTCCTAACACATATTCAGGTGTTTATATTAAGTGTCCGATTTTAAAAAAAAGTTCAGCCTCTTTTCACTGGGATTTTTGCTTAGGTTGGTCTCTCTCCAGAATTCAAGTCAGGTAAGGTCTCCAGAAAGAAGGAATAATGTTTCTGTCAGAAAGAAGAGCTGTGCTGATTTCTGCCTGCTCCTCCCTTGTCAGGGGTTGTGTCGGATGCTCTGCATGCTGTCTCTCTTAATTCCCATGCTAGGAGGTAGGTTCTTTCAGCCCCATTCTACAGATCTGGAAGCTGAGGCAGTGCCAATGCAAAGAGCATGTCCAAGGTGGCGTCTCCTGTGGGACATGGTCCCTCTGGCCCCACCTGCTCCAGCATGGGGCCTCCGCAGCAGCAGAATTAACATGTAAATCAAAATGTAATTGGCTTTGTGTGCACAGTTTAGATAAGATTTACTTTTGAAGAATGACTCCGTGTTCTAACCCAGCAGGCCCAGCTCCACGCGGCCCACTTGCACTTAATAACGGCCAGGGAGTGGGGCCATAAATATTGCAAACGATGCAGCTTGAACGAAACGCCCTATGAACCGTAATAAAACCCCCTGTGATTAATTCCAGAACGCACTCTGTTCATATTAGACCTGCAGTGGCTCCCCTGATGAGATCAATACAGCGTGGCGGAGTGATCCTAATAGAAGTGTTATTATCTTTTAATCTTCGGGAAAATGCCAACTTCTCGAATCCGTCACCAGGCCGCCTGCTTTATTTTCTTGGTGCAACCTTGAAGGCAGTTGTTTTCCCCAAAATGAAGATACATTAGAGTCTTTTCAAGGATTTATCAATAATAGGACCTGGTCCTTCTTTGCAGGGCCCACGGCTAAAAGGCACATTTGTATGCGGCGAGTCGGAACTGGTCACGGTGACCTTTGCTGTCAGCTGCTATTTTCCCAGTAGACAAATGCCTCCGGAGGGTGAGTGTTAAAGACAGATATTCACAGGAGGGAGACGGAGAAGCAGGAGGGGAAGAGAAATAACACCACCAACAAATAGCCGAAGGAGGGTTGAGGAGGCCAGGCGTGTCCCCTGTGTAGGACTCCAGGCGACAGAAGTGGCCTCTGTGGCCCCCATCAGGCGGTTGATGCTTTTCTACCACGTCCGTGGGTCTCCAGGGACCAGAGTGTAGTGGAACTGGCTGGGAGCCCTGGAAAATGAAACGGTATTGTCCTGTAGTGAGTGTCCAGGAAAAAAGGAAGGAAGATGAGGGTTCCTGAGCCTGGTGTCGAGGTGCTGGACCTTTAGGCCCACAGGAGGCAGGAAAAGATGTGGAGAGACTTGACGTCATTGTGGGGACAACCTCCCTGGCAAGTGGAGGTATGTGGGCCACACCTATTGGACACGATATGAATCAGTTTGTCAGGGATGATGCTGGGAGCTCTGTAAAGGGTACCAGCACCAGGTCTGCATATGGCCTGAAGATCCTGATGGAGGTGCTACACCAGGCCCAGAGGTGTCAGGCCCAGCTGATAGCCCCAGGGCAAGGTGGTGGAGCCCCTGGGAAGGAGGAGGAGCCCTCGGGGCCTTTCTTTAACTCCTCTGCTTAAAGCAGAGCACACATCCCTGAGAGGCAGCCTTGTTTGCAGGAGCGTTGGCTTTCCTCTGGTCCCACTCTTATCTTATGTAGAAGGCTACGGTGGGGAATGATGGAGACATAGGGCTCACAGCAGGTTATCTGGGCTTCTGCCCAGGGTTCTGTCTGTCTCCTCTTGCTCCATGCTGTCATTCAGGGACCCAGGCTCCTTCTGTCTGCAGGCTCTGCAATTCACAGGGGCATCTGAATGCTGCATTTTATCATGTGTCCAGCCAGCAGACCAGTGAAGAGAGAGACGGGAATGGAGGATCTCATGGGCAAATATGAGGATTATGGAATCTGTTTGAGACGTATATACCTTTACTCTCTCTCTCTCTCTCTCTCTCTATATA
>ML664203.1:8237562-8327158 GCA_007570785.1 Antilocapra americana
CCAAGCATCAACACTGGGCTGGTGATTGATTTCACATATGATAATTAACATGTTTCAATGCCATTCTCCCATATCATCCCACCCTTACCCTCATCCACAGAGTCCACGAGTCTGTTCTATACAGCTGCGTTCCTTTTGCTGTCTTGCATGCAGGGTTCTCATTACCATCTTTCTAAATTCCATATATATGCGTTAGTATACTGTATTGTTGTTTTCCCTTCTGGCTTACTTCACTCTGGATAATGGGCTCCAGTTCCGTCCACCTGAGTAGAACTGCTTCAAATGAGTTTTTTTTTTTAATGCTGAGTAATATTCCATTGTGTATATGTACCACAGCTTTCTTATCCATTTGTCAGTTGATGGGCATCTAGGTTGCTTCCATGTCCTGGCTATTGTAAACAATGCGGCGATGAACCTTGGGGTACACATGTCTCTTTCAATTCTGGTTTCCTCAGTGTATATGCCCAGCAGTGGGATTGCTGGGTCATATGGCAGGTCTATTTGCAGTTTTTTTTAAGGAATCTCCACACTGTTTTCCAGGGTGGCTGTACTAGTTTGCATTCCCACCAACAGTGTAAGAGGGTTCCCTTTTCTCCACATCCTCTCCAGCATTTATTGCTTGTAGACTTTTGGATTGCAGCCATTCTGACTGGTGTAAAGTGGTACCTCATTGTGGTTTTGATTTGCATTTCTCTGATAATGAGTGATGTTGAGCATCTTTTCATGTGTTTGTTAGCCATTTTTATGTCTTTGGAGAAACGTCTGTTAAGTTCTTTGGCCCACTTTTTGATTGGCTCTTTTATTTTTCTAGAATGGATCTGCAGGAGTTGCTTGTATATTTTTGAGATTAATTGTTTGTCCGTTGCTTCATTGGCTATTATTTTCTCCCATTCTGAAGGCTGTCTTTTCACCTTGCTTATAGTTTCCTTTGTTGTGCAGAAGCTTTTAATTTTAATTAGGTCCCATTTGTTTATTCGTGCTTTTATTTCCGATAATCTGGGAGGTGGGTCATAGAGGATCCCACTTTGGTTTATGTCGGAGAGAGTTTTGCCTATATTATCCTCTAGGAGTTTTATAGTTTCTGGTCTTATGCTTAGATCTTTGATCCATTTTGAGTTTATTTTTGTGTATGATGTTAGAAAGTGTTCTAGTTTCATTCTTTTACAAGTGGCTGTCCAGTTTTCCCAGCACCACATGTTAAAGAGATTGTCTTTTCTCCATTGTAGATTCTTGCCTCCTTTGTCAAAGATAAGGTGTCTATAGATGCGTGGATTTATCTCTGGGCTTTCTATTTTGTTCCATTGATCTATATTTCTGTCTTTGTGCCAGTACCATACTGTCTTAATGACTGTGGATTTGTAGTATAGCCTAAAGTCAGGTAGGTTGATTCCTCCAGTTCCATACTTCTTTCTCAAGATTGCTTTGGCTATACGAGGTTTTTTGTATTTCCATACAAGTTGTGAAATTATTTGTTCTAATTCTCTGAAAAAGACCTCTGGTAGCTTGATAGGAATTGCATTGAATCTATAGATTGCTTTGGGTAGTATACTCATTTTCACTATATTGATTCTTCCAATCCATGAACACGGTATATTTCTCCATCTATTTGCGTCCTCTTTGATTTCTTTCATCAGTGTTTTATAGTTTTCTATATACAAGTCTTTTGTTTCTTTAGGTCGAAATTCTCCTAAGTATTTTATTCTTTTTGTTTTGGTGGTGAATGGAATTGTTTCCTTAATTTCTCTTTCTGTTTTCTCATTGTTAGTATATAGGAATGCCAGGGATTTCTGTGTGTTGATTTTGTATCCTGAAACTTTACTATATTCACTGATTAGTAATTTTCTGGTAGAGTCTTTAGGGTTTTCTATGTAGAGGATCATGTCATCTGCAAACAGAGAGAGTTTTACTTCTCTTTTCCAATCTGGATTCCTTTGATTTCTTTATCTGCTTTGATTGCTGTCGCCAAGACTTCCAAAACTATGTTGAATAGTAGCGGTGAGAGTGTGCACCCTTGTCTTGTTCCTGACTTCAGGGAAAACTGAAAAATGCATTCAGTTTTTCACCATTGAGGATAATGTTTGCTGTGGGTTTGTCATATATAGCTTTTATTATGTTGAGGTATGTTCCTTCTATTCCTGCTTTTTGGAGGGTTTTTATCATAAATGGATGTTGAATTTTGTCAAAAGCTTTCTCTGAATCTATTGAGATAATCATGTGGTTTTTATTTTTCAATTTGTTAATGTGGTGTATTACATTGATTGATTTGCAAATATTGAAGAATCCTTGCATCCCTGGGATAAAGCCTACTTGATCATGATGTATGATCTTTTTAATGTGTTGTTGGATTCTATTTGCTAGAATTTTGTTAAGGATTTTTGCATCTATGTTCATCAGTGATATTGGCCTGTAGTTTTCTTTTTTTGTGGCATCTTTGTCGGGTTTTGGAATTAGGGTGATGGTAGCCTCGTAGAATGAGTTTGGAAGTTTACCTTCCTCTGCAATTTTCTGGAAGAGTTTCAGTAGAATAGGTGTTAGCTCTTCTCTAAATTTTTGGTAGAATTCAGCTGTGAAGCCATCTGGTCCTGGGCTTTTGTTTTTTGGAAGATTTCTGAAAACGGTTTCAATTTCCGTGCTTGTGATGGGTCTATTAATATTATCTATCTCTTCCTGGTTTAGTCTTGGAAAGTTGTACTTTTCTAGGAATTTGTCCATTTCATCCAGGTTGTCCAGTTTATTTGCATATAGTTGCTGATAATAGTCTCTTATGATTCTTTGTATTTCTGTGTTTTCTGTTGTGATCTCTCCGTTTTCATTTTTAATTCTGTTGATTTGGTTCTTCTCCCTTTGTTTCTTGATGAGTCTGGCTAATGGTTTGTCAATTTTATTTATTTTCTCAAAGAACCAGCTCTTGGCTTTGTTGATTTTTGCTATGGTCTCTTTTGTTTCGTTTGCATTTATTTCTGCCCTGATCTTTAGGATTTCTTTCCTTCTACTAGCCCTAGGCTTCTGCATTTCTTCCATTTCTAGTTGCTTTAGGTGTAAAGTAAGGTTATTTATTTGACTTTTTTCTTGTTTCCTGAGGTGAGCTTGTATTGCTATAAACTTTCCCCTTAGCTCTGCTTTTACTGTGTCCCATAGGTTTTGGCTTGTTGTGTTTTCATTTTCATTCATTTCTATGCATATTTTGATTTCTTCTGTGATTTGTTGGTTATTCAGCAGTGTGTTGTTGAGCCTCCATATGTTGGGATTTTTGAATTGTTTTCTTCTGTAATTGATATCTAATCTCACTGCATTGTGATCAGAAAAGATGCTTGGAATGATTTCAATATTTTTGAATTTACCAAGGCTAGATTTATGGCCCAGGATGTGATCTATTCTGGAGAAGGTCCCGTGTGCGCTTGAAAAAAAAGGTGAAATTCATTGTTTTGGGGTGGAATGTCCTATAGATATCAATTAGGTCTAACTGGTCTATTGTATCATTTAAAGTTTGAGTTTCCTTGTTACTTTTCTGTCTAGTTGATCTATCCATTGGTGTGAGTGGTGTATTAAAGTCTCCCACTATTATTGTGTTATTGTTAATTTCCCCTTTCATACTTGTTAGCATTTGCCTTACATATTGTGGTGCTCCTATGTTGGGTGCATAAATATTTATAATTGTTATTTCTTCTTCTTGGATTGATCCTTTGATCATTATGTAATGTCCATCTTTATCTCTTTTCACAGCCTTTATTTTAAAGTCTACTTTATCTGATATGAGTATTGCTACTCCTGCTTTCTTTTGGTCTTTATTTGCATGGAATATCTTTTCCCAGCCTTTAACTTTCATTCTATATGTGTCCCTAGGTTTGAGGTGGGTCTCTTGTATACAATATATATAGGGATCTTGTTTCTGTATCCAATCGGCCAATCTTTGTCTTTTGGTTGGGGCATTCAACCCGTTTACATTTAAGGTAATTATTGATAAGTATGATCCCGTTGCCATTTACTTTATTGTTTGGGGTTCGAGATTATATACACTATCTGTGTTTCCTGTCTAGGAAAGATCTTTCAGCATTTGTTGGAGCGCTGGTTTGGTGGTGCTGAATTCTCTCAACATTTGCTTGTCTGGAAATCTTTTGATTTCTCCTTCAAATTTGAATGAGATCCTTGCAGGGTACAGTAATCGGGGTTGTAGATTATTTTCTTTCATGACTTTAAGTATGTTCTGCCATTCCCTTCTGGCCTGAAGCGTTTCTATTGAGAGATCAGCTGTTATCCTTATGGGATTCCCCTTGTGAGTTATTTGTTGTTTCTCCCTTGCTGCTTTTAATATTTGCTCTTTGAGTTTGATATTTGTTAGTTTGATTAATATGTGTCTTGGGGTGTTCTGCTTGGGGTTCATCCTATTTGGGACTCTCTGTGTTTCTTGGACTTGAGTGGTTATTTGCTTTCCCAATTTAGGGAAGTTTTCAACAGTTATCTCCTCAAGAATTTTCTGATGGTCTTTCTTTTTGTCTTCTTCTGGGACTCCTATGATTCAAATATTGGTGCATTTAACATTGTCCCAGAGTTCTCTGAGATTGTCCTCAATTCTTCTAATTCTTTTTTCATTTTTCTTTTCTGTTTCATTTATTTCTACCATTCTGTCTTCTACCTCACTTATCCTGTCTTCTCTCTCTGTTATTCTACTGTTAGTTCCCTCCAGGGTGTTTTTGATCTCATTTATTGCATTATTCATTGTATTTTGACTCTTTTTCATTTCTTCTAAGTCCTTGTTAAAGCTTACCTGCATCTTCTCAATCCTTGCCTGCAGGTTACTGAACTGTAACTCCAATTTATTTTCCAGATTTTGGATCATTTTCACTATCATTATTCGGAATTCTTTATCAGGTAGACTTCCTATCTCCTCGTCTTTTGTTTGGTCTGGAGGACATTTATCCTGTTCCTTTACCTGCTGGGTATTTCTCTGCCTTTTCATCTTGTTTATCTTGCTGTGTTGTCCCTTTGTTGTGGGGGTTCCTCACTATGGGTGGGGTTGGATGTGTGGTTTGTCAAAGTTTCCTGGATGGAAAAGCTTGTGTGGTGTTCTGGTGGGTGGATCTGGGTTTCCTCACTTTAACTAGCAATGGAGTGTCCAGTAAAGAGTTTTGAGGTGTCGGTGGACTTGGTGTGACCTTGGGAAACCTGTGTATTGAAGCTCCAGGCTGTGTTCCTGTGTTGCTGGAGAATTTGCTTGGTATATCTTACTCTGGAGCTTGTTGGCCCTTTGAGGGGTGGTTGGTTTCAGTTTTGGTATGGAGGAGTTTGATGAGCTCCTATCGATTAATTAACTCCTGGATCCAGATGTTCTCTGGAATTCTCAGGGTCTGGGCTTAGCCTCCTGTCTTTCAGTAGCTTCAGGACTCCTTCATCTATGCATTGATGGTGGTAGAACATCTAGTTTAGTGATGAGAAGTTTCTCCACAGTGAGGGACACCCTGCCAGGTACACAGAGTTACATGGCATGGACCAGAAGGAGAAGAGAGGAATCAGATGGTGAGGGAGTGAAGTGGCCAGTGATTACTCCCCTGCATGCTCTCCACAGCCTGGATCCCTTGGAGATGTTCACAGAGTTATACCAAAATGAGAAGAAGGAGGAAGGAGGCAGAATTGACCAGAGAGAGAAAAGAGGTAGTCAGATGGACAGAGACAGATCCAGCCAGTGGTCAGTTATTTCAGTGTTCCTCACAGCTCGTAACACTCAAGCAGATTCCCAGAGTTGGGTAGAGAAGATAAAGGGGAAGGGGATGTTGGAGGAGTCTTGGTAGGAGAAAAAAAAAAAAAAAAAGGAAGAGCCAAGAATGGGGAGAGAGCAGTCAAGCCAATGATCTCACTCCCAAGTAACAGTGGGTACTGGAGCTTGGATCCTTAAAGGTACAAAGTTGATACCAAATACTAATAAGCAAAGATTAAAAATCTAGAGTAAAGACTGGATTCTCAAAAATTCTTTTACAAAAAAAAGAAAGAAAGTAAAATAAAGAAGAAAATAAGAAAAGAAAAATCAATTAAAAATAAAAAGGGGGGAAAGTGGAGATATAAAAAGAAAGAAAAGAAATAGGATGGAGAATAGAATAAGGGAGAAAGGAGATTTTAAAAAAAGGAAAATAAAAGTAAAGGAATAAAAAAATAACGGGGTTATAGGGGACTTAAAAATTCTAATAAAAAAAGAAAAGTATAAAAAAGTTTTAAAAATTTAAAAGATGATCCTAGTACAGTTATAACTAAGGCTTTCTCTGGTGCTGATGCCTACAGCGAGGGGTTAGTTCATTTTCAGATAGTTCCTTGGTCTGGCTTGCACTTCTCTTGGTCTATAGACTCCTTTCTATGCAGTCTGCGCCACCTGCAGGGATTTAATCTGCTACTCCTGTCAGTTCCAAAGCGGTTCCCTCTGCTTGTTTTAGCGTCTTCTGTTTGCTTGTCTCTTCAGTGTCTATTCAGCGCTCTGGGGTTTGCCCCGCTCCTGGCGAGTGTGCTTTCCCTGCCCCCTCTGCTCAGGCTCTCAGTCGCCTGCCCAGTGCGGTTGGGGCCTGCGGCTTCTCCCCTCCCCCGGCCCAGCCTCTCTGTTTTCTCGGTGTGCAGCTGGGCGCACCTTCTCAGGTGTATGGAGTGTCGATCTCTGGCGGTGTCCATCCAGAATCCCCGGAAGTCTTGGTTAGCACCTAGCTCAGCTCGCAGTTTGGCAGCGGAAGTCTAGCCGGGCCGGATATGCCCGCTGCTCTCGGGCGGGGGCTGGGCCGGTCTGCAGCCCGCAGCTGCCCAGCTCCACCCGGCCGGCCGCCTCTTGGGCCGACTCTGCGCCGCCCTTTGTTCTGTGCTCGGGCCTGGTGTGGGGGGGGACTCTTCCTGGGGAAAGCTACCCCGCGGTCTATCTCCGGTTAGCACCCTCGGTTAGGTCCCTCAGGCTGCTCCGTTCCCTAAGCGCCCGGCCCGCCCCTCCCTGAGCAGTCCGCGCTGGCTAGTGGGGGATGGGGTGCCCGGGCCGCCGCTCCGCTGGGGGTTGAAGCTAGAAACATACTCTGGAGGGCTTAATTATTTATCTGTTTTTACTCCCGGTTATCTTGCCCTCTGAGATTCGCCACAGATCCGCCAGGGAGAATGTTTCCTGGTGTTCGCAAACCTTTCTCTCTTTTTTTTTCCAGACTCCCCTTGTGGGACGGATCTCCGTCCCTAACTCTTTGTCTCTCCCTTTACTTTTTTTTTTTTTTTGTCCTACCTCCTCTCCTTGGCAATGGGCTGCCCCTCCAGATGCCTGATGTCCTCTGCCAGCATTCAGATGTTGTTTTATGGAGTTTGCTCGGTTTTTAAAAGTTCTTTTGGTGTATTTATTGGGGAGAGAGTGGTCTCCCCGTCCTATTCCTCCGCCATCTTAGTTCTCTCCCCAGTCGTGGATTTCCTTTTGGCTTCATCTGTTCTAGACTTGTAGCTGAAGAATCCAGCAAATCAAACACTGACAGGTAGAGACAAAGAAAAATCCCCATCAAAAGCCCGTTTTCTGTAGCTAAAAGACCAGAGAAAGAGATAGCCTAGCAAGACTGGAAACTTTAACACAATAACCACTGCACTTTATAGCTAGATGTCTCAGAAAAAAAAAGTGACTCCTTCCACATCTATGCTGAAGTGAGGGCCAGGTAGGGTATCTATAGACTTCCGTTATTTCCCCAAGAGAAACCCTTGCCTGGTGATGCCAGAGGAGTTTAAGTGGGGACTTTCTTCCCTGTTGATTGTGATAAGGAGTCTTGTCTCCTCTGCAGTGGAGGCTCTGGACTTCCTCCCCTGAAGGGAATAATGAAATGCCTCTCCCCTTTCCTGCTGGGTGGTGTCAGAGGAGGCCACCGGGGGGGAGTTAGGACATCCATCTGTAATAAGACCACTGGCTCTGTGGTAGAAGTCAAAGGGGAGGACTGATCAGTCACTCCTACCCCTCTCAGACTGAGTGGTGTCAAGTGGAGGCATGCTGAGAGGCGGAACTCCCTCCTACCCAACATGACTGAGAGGAACCCTGTTGGTTGTCATCAAAGCTCAAGTGGGAGGCATGGACTTCTACCCCCATCTGGCAGTAATGATACAGTCTGCTATCTATGATGGGACATTATATATATATAAATATATGCTCATCAGTGATACTGCCTCTACCAGAGAAGAGTCAGAAAAAGCTAGCTGAAACAGAAGGTTAAAGTAAGCTCCAGATGAATTAAGAATTTGGGATATAATACTATTATTTATAAAACAGATAAAACAATGAAGCCCTACTGTGTGACACAGGAAACTATATTAATTACCTTGTAATAACCTACAATGTAATCTATAATGGAAAATATTTTGCAAAAGAGTATATGTATAAACTGAATCACTTTACTGTACACAAGAAACATTATAAATCAACTATACTTCAATTAAAAAATACAATAGCAAATAAAATAAGCTCCAGAGCGCCATAACACAATATACAACATTGTCCAGGTCTCAATAGAAACCAAAATCATACCAAATAACAGGAGGATTTCAAACTGAATGAAAAGAGGCAACCAATAGACATCAGCACAGATGATAGAGATGTTAAAATTCTCTGACAAAGATATAAAAGCAGCCATCAAAGAAATGCTTCAGTGAACAATTACAAAAACACTTGAAACAGATGAAAAAAGTTGAAAGTCTCGGCAAAGAAATAAAAAGCTTTAGTAATGAAGGAGAGATACTATGAAGACCCAAATGGGAATTTTAAAATTGGAAAAGAACTGAAATGAAAACCGCAGTGGGCTCAATAGCAAAGTGGAGGCAGTACAGGAAAGAATCCATGAACCTGAATATAGAAAAATAGAAATGACCCAACACAAACAACAGAAAATTGGCTGAGGACTTCCCTGGAGGTCCAGTGGTTAGAACTTCTCCTCCCAGTGCAAGGGGTGTGAGTTCAAATCCTGGTCAGGGAGCTAAGATTCCACATGCCTCAGGGCCAGCCCCCACGCCCCCCAAAATATGACACAGAAGCAATATTGTAACAAATTCAGTAAAGACTTTAAAATTGTTCTATATCAAACAGCAACAACAACAACAACAAAATGTCCAAATCAAAAAAATCTTTAAAAGAAAATAGTCTGAGAACAAAAGAACAGAGCCTCAGAGACCTGTGGGATTATAAGAAAGATCACATATTTGTATAATTGAAGTCCTGGAAGGAGAGGAGAAAGAGAGGGGCCTGAAAACAGAAACTCAAAGAAATAATGGCTGATTTATCCTCCGTATCATAACCCAGTAAGCTACATGAAATAGAAAATCTAACTAGCTAAATCTTAAAAAGGGGGTGAGGTGTTCTCTTTTGCCACAAGTCCAAAGAAACTGTTAGTATTGGTCCATCAGGCCATTAATGTCAGGATAGATTTTTCTGCCATTGTTTTGTCCTTTCCTTATGGGCATAATTTAATAGCAGCAGCTTCAACTACCACATCAGCATTATAGGCAAGAAGAATTAGGAAAGACAGCACAACCTGTACATAGCCTCCTTTATCAATTATGCAAAAGCTTTGTGTAAAACCTCCAAAAAAAAAAGAGAGAGAGAGAGAGAAAGGCTGAAAACTTCCCAAATTTGACAAAAGTACATGAATGTAGAAAGTCAAGAAGTTGAGTGAACCCCAAACAGGGTAAAACCAAAGAGAGGTCCACCAAAATACATCATATTCAAACTTCTTGAAAATAAAGACAAAGGTAAAATCTGGAAAGTAGGTAGAGAGAAATTGTATCTATAGGGGGGAAAAACACAAACTGAAAGGCAGTGAGCTTCTCAGAAACCTCAGAGAAGGCAGAACAAGGGTACAACACAGGATCTGGAAGGAAAGGATTGTCAACATGCAATTTTATATCCAGCAAAGATATCCTTTAGGGGTCAAAGGGGAAATCAAGGCATTTTCACATGAGAGAAAGCAGAGAATTTGTCACTAGCAGACCTACCCTAAAAGAACAGATAAAGGGAGTTCTATAAACATAAATGAAATGATAAAGGAAAGATTTCAGGAACACCAGAAAGGAAGAAAAAGCAAGCAAAAATATAAGTCGATACAGCAGACTTTCCTTCTCCTTTGAAATTTTCTAAATTGTGTTTGAAGCTTGAAACAGAATTTCTTTTCTTTTTTTCTACTCTAGCAGTACTTTCTATTGAAGTATAGTTGATGTACCATATTGTATTAATTTCTGCTGTAGCAAAGTGATTTAGTCATGCGTATATATGAACCTCAGCCTTCCACTCCATCCCTCCCACAACCCCCTCCCTCTTGGCAACCACCAATCTATTCTGTATGTCTGTGATTCTGTTTCTGTTTTATAGACAGGTACATTTGTGTTATATTTTTAGATTGCATATATAAATGACATAATATGGTGTTTGTTTGACTTCCTTCACTTAATATGATAACCCTAGGTTCATCCATGTTGCTGCAAATGGCATGTTTTCATTCTTTATATGGCTGAGTAGTATTCCATTACATAAATGTACCACATCTTCTTTATCCATTCATCTGTTGATAGACACTTAGTTTGCTTCCATGTCTTGGCTGTTGTGAATTGTGCTGCTATGAACATAGGGGCATGTGTCTTTTTGAGTTAGAGTTTTGTCTGGATGCCCAATGGTTCATATGGTAATGCTATTTTAGGTTTCTTGAGGAGCCTCCATGCTGTTTTCCATAGGGGCTGCAACAGCTTGTAGTCCCACCAACAGTATAGGAGGGGGTTCCTTTTCTCCATACCTTCTCCAGCATTTGTTATTTGTAAATATTCTTTTTTAAATGATGGCCATTCTGACCAGTGTGATGTGGCACCTCACTGTAGTTTTGATTTGCACTTCTCTAATAATAAGTGATGTTGAGCATCTTTTCATGTGCCTGTTGGTCATTGGTATGTCTTCTTTGTAAGAAATGTTGATCTAGACCTTCTGCTCATTTTTTTGATTGGGTTGTTTTTGGTTTTTTTTTTTTTTTGGTGTTTAGTTTTATGACCTTGAAGCAAAAATTATAACACTGTCTAATGTGGTTCTAAATGTATATAGAGGTAGCATTTATTTATTTATTTATTTTAAACTTTCCTTTACTTTATTGTGTTGGTTTAGCCGTACATTGACATGAATCTGCCATGGGTATACATATGTTCCCCTTCCAGAACCCCCCCTCCCTCCTTCCTCCCGATTCCCTCTCTCTGGGTCATCCTGGTGCACCAGCCCTGAGCATCAAACCTGGGCTGGTGATTGATTTCACATATGATGATTAACATGTTTCAATGCCGCAGAACAATTTTAGGTGGGGGTAGGGGTGGAAGAATATAAAAAAAGGTAAGATTCCCATACTTCATTCAAACTGGTACAAGGATGACACACAGACCACCAGACTGGGCCCATTTGGGGGCTGTTTCCATTGAGTTTACCCAGCCTTTCAGGCTGATCCAGAAACTTTTTGCTGGGAATTGGGAAGCCTTGTTCTTTCCATCAGTAACTTGCTGTGTGATCTTAAATAAATATCTTGTTCTATCCATGTTTTAGTTCCTAAAATTGTGAGAAAAAGAAAATGACTTTAAATAATCCATGAAAAGATTTCTTCAAAGGGAATTTTGTGACATCTTGCATATAAAGCAGAAAATTGAAAGTTGGAGGAACCCCACCCCTCACCTTGCAGGGACCGCACAGTTTGATGGCTATCCTTCTCTGGGGACTTCATGACATCCTCCAGTGCCTCTCAGTGCCTTCTCTTGGTGATATCTCCCCGAAGATCTAGGCTCCTTCCCAGAGATTTCCTCCTCAGCTACCACACTTCTCCTCCCATTGGCCAAGAACATTGGGAAACTCCAAAAAGTGACTTTCTCTTCTCTGTGCCTGCTATGACTGAATTACATATAACTTCTCAGGGCCTTTCCAGCATGCACTTGCTTCTCCCTGAGAGGTAAGATTGGTGTCCTTGTGGCATGGAATTGTCCTGGGCCTGACAGTGGTCCTGGCCACCTAACATTCTCTGTGGCTTGTGTCTATGCTTGGTTGCACCTGGAAGGCTACACTCTGAGCTATGGTTGGTGGGACTGTGGGTGCCCAGGCTGCAGGGATGGAGATCTGGCTGGGAGAACAGGTTTATTTTCATGCTAGGACATCCCTGAGGACCCTTTACTCAGGGGTAAAGCCCTCCCTCATCTTTACTCCTACAGGGGCCGAGGGTCCCCTGGCAGGGAGCATGTGGCAGGCTCTGCAGTTAGCAGTCATCTCCCCCATGTGATCAAAGCCTGGTGGAGGCAGGAATAATGTCTTGCCCCTCTTATTATCCCGTCAGCCCAGCACAGGATCTGGCTCCAAACAGGAGGTCTTCTGTCCAAACAAAGTTCAGCTTGTGAACTGAACTGCAGGGCTCTGTCTGCAGCTTCCTCTCAGTTGTGGTTAGCAGATGGTAAAATTTCTCTCCAGGTGGTTCTTGACCTAACAGGTGTGCACGTGGAAGGTCTTCTTTGCAAGGCATTTGAGTGTCTGATTTATTATTAATAGGAAGTGGTGGGTCTGGAGCAGATCCAGGAAACAGTCGGAGACATGAGTAAAGAGGCAACAGTTCCTACGAGGAAGGTTTAAAGTAAATACCGCCCCTGGTCTGGGTAGAAGAAACAGGCTGTAATGGATGAGGTGTCAGACCTGTGAAGAGTTGCTTGAAACAGACATCCCTTCCTCCTACCTCTTCTGCTGTCCTTTCTCCCTCCCATTGCCTGCCTGGAGCAAATGTCATTCAAGATTGTACCTTGCCCTCAGCACTGACTTAGGGTATGAGAAAGATAAAGAGGTTTATAATGCATATTCCATGCCTTCAAGATACTTGCAATATGGTAGGAGACAGAAAACAAATAGTTGTAATAAGAATATCAAAGTTAGTTTGTATGAGAGGCCAGAGGGAGCAAGCACAGATCATGCCTAGCTTGGAGGTTTGAAGAAAGCTACATGAAGGAAGAGGTGAACTTGAACTTGAGTTGGGAGAGGATTTGAATCAAATAAGAACACAGGTATGCAGACAACACCACCCTTATGGCCAAAAGTGAAGAAGAACTAAAAAGCCTCTTGATGAAAGTGAAAGAGGAGAGTGAAAAAGTTGGCTTAAGGCTCAACATTAAGAAAACTAAGATCACAGCATCTGGTCCCATCACTTCATGGGGAATAGATGGGGAAACAGTGGAAACAGTGTCATACTTTATTTTTTTGGGCTCCAAAATCACTGTACATGGTGACTGCAGCCATGAAATCAAAAGACGCTTACTCCTTGGAAGGAAAGTTATGACCAACCTAGATAGCATATTGAAAAGCAGAGACATTACTTTGCCAACAAAGGTCTGTCTAGTCAAGGCTATGGTTTTTCCAGTAGTCATGTATGGATGGATGTGAGAGTTGGACAGTGAAAATGGGTGAGCACTGAAGAATTAATGCTTTTGAACTATGGTGTTGGAGAAGACTCGTGAGAGTCCCTTGGACTGCAAGGAGATCCAACAAGTCCACCCTAAAGGAGATCAGTCCTGGGTATTCATTGGAAGGACTGATGTTGAAGCTGAAACTCCAATTATTGGCCACCTCATGCGAAGAGTTGACTCATTGGAAAAGACCTTGATGCTGGGAAGGATTGGGGGCAGGAGGAGAAGGGAACAACAGAGGATGAGATGGATAGATGGCATCACCAACTCGATGAACATGGGTTTGGATAGACTCCGGGAGTTGGTGATGGACAGGGAGGCCTGGCGTGCTGCAGTTCATGGGGTCTTAAAGAGTCGGACATGACTGAGCAACTGAACTGAACTGAACTGAACTGAAGAACACAGACTTGATTCAGGAAGACCAGTTCTAAATCCTGGTATGCAGCCAGCTAGCTGTGTGGCCTTAGGAAAATCACTTTACCTCTCTAACTTTGGCTTCCTCCACCACAAAAATGGTTAAAATATTCTCTAGTTGTCCTTTCTTCTTAGAACAGCTGATCTTTCTCTACTACAAATTCCCCTGAGCACACACACATGTTTACAGTATCTCCAAGGGAAACACAAAAAAGGTCTGTCCTTGAAATCACATTCTCCTTTCAGCCACTACTATATCGTTGCCTTCCTTTAGAACAGACTCCTCATACAAGTTGTCTACTTGTCTCTCCATTCTCTGCTCACATTCCTTCTTGTACCAGATCCATTCAGGATGTCATCCCTACCACCCTGCTGTAATTGCTTGGGTCATGGTCACCAGTCACCCATGTGATATAAAAACCACAGGTCAGTTCTTTGATCAGATCTTACTTGACTGAGCATCACTTGACACAGGTGACCATTTTTGCCTCCTTTTATAAAACATTATTTTATTTATTTATTTTTGGCTATACTGAATCTTCGTTGATGTGCAGGCTTTTCTCTAGTTGCGGTGAATGGGGGCTACTCTCTAGTTGCTATGTGCAGGCTTCTCATTGCAGTGGCCTCTCTTGTTGCCAAGCACAGGTTCTAGTGTGCATGGATTTCAGTAGCTGCAGCTTCCAGGCTCCAGAGCACAGGCTTGATAGTTGTGGCACATGGGCTTAGTTGCTCCCAGGCATGTGAGATCATCCTAGACCAGGGATTGAACTTGTGTCCCCTGCACTGGCAGGCAGATTCTTTACCACTGAACCACCAGGGAAATCCCTACCTCCTCCTTGTGGCTTCCAGGATGCCTCTCTCTGTTGGTTTCCTCCCAGTTCCTCCCAGGTTGTGCCTCCATTACTCTTTATTTCTCTGGCCATCCTCTAAATGCTCTTCCAGCCCAGAGCTCAGTTCTACAACCTCTTCTCTTATCTCCTGGTGCACCTCTGGTGATCTCAGTCAATAACACACTGACATCTTTCCAATGAACATCACTGTCCCAAACTCTCTTTCCTGATCTCCAGACTCAGACTCTCAGCTGCCTGCTGGATGTCTTCTTGTGAAACTCTGATTAGCATCTGGATCCCAGTATATCCAAAACCAGATTCTCTGTCCTCTCTAACCACTCACTTCCTCAGAAGCTTCCATCAGCTCTTGTTTTGACAATTTTACTGTTTGTGTTGCTGAGGATAAAAACTTTGCAGTGGTCCTAGACTCTTCTTTCTTTCAGACTCCACATGAAGTCTACAACCAATGTCTGTTAAGGGCTGTACATTCAAAATACATCCAAATGTGAGCATTTCTCACCCCCTCCACTGGTCTCACCCTGATTCAAGCCACCATCATTGCTCACCTGGACTGTGACAGTTTCCTCAAGGTTGTCCTTTTGTGTGACTCTCCTGTCCCAGCTCTTTCTGAGGCTCAGAGTAAAAGCCAAAGTCTTGCTATGACCTGTTGGATCTGTCCCAATCCCTCCTCCTAATTTCTCATTCTGACCTTATCGCTTGTCAGGATGCTCTGTTCCAGACGTGCTGACTTCTTTGAAGTTCCGTAAATCTACCAAGTATGCTCCCACCTCAGGGTCTTAGCATCGCAACAGTGGCACCTTTTTCTATTCTGCTTACATTGCAGAATGATCTGTATGTTATAAACTACTGAATATTCTCAGAAGTCTAGCAATTTCTCTCCGAGTTCTCATTCTTGGAAAGAAGGTCTGTTGCCTGTTGTTGGGACAAAAGTGAGTTCTGGCAGAGTTTGAATAGATCCTTGTTCAAATACTTGGGGGCAAGAAAAATAAGCATTTCTTGAGGTGGATTTTGGCTTACCTGGAGACTTGCCTTCTATACAGGTGGTGGGATCAGTAACATCTTGGCATGTTATTGGAAGTGACTTGGTGGCTCTCCTGGTTCATGAGGTGGATGGGGACACTGCTCACCACCTCTGTCCCTCTTGCTCTAGCTGGACTCCTGCCCATTGTCCTCTGAATGTTTCACATGACTTACAGACCCTTCTCCATCAGGGAAACCTGAGGTCAAGCCCCTTCCAGCTTTGCTGTGTCCCCCGCTCTGTCTCTACCCTTTGTCTCACTGATTTTCTGATTTTATATGCTTGCATCACAGTTGCTTTCCTTAATTAGGCACTGAACCCCAGACTCATTTGTTCTTCTGCGCCAGTGTTTTCCAAACGGAGCTCTGACTCAGAATTACCTGAGGGTAGACGTGCAGATTCTTGGCCTTCTTCCTGAGCATGAAAACTTGAAATCTATTTTTTTAATCCTGACTGCAGAACTTCTTGCAGAATTTGCATTTAATTTTTGGCTCATCCAGGGTACTGTTGCTCATATGATTTAGGTACTATTTATTCCATTTATATGGGGCTTCCCAGGTGGTGCTGGTAGTTAAGAATCCACCTTCCAATACAGGAGATGCAAGAGTTGTGGATTTGATCCCTGGGTTAGGAAGATCCCCAGGAGAAGGAAATGGCAACCCATTCCGGTATTCTTGCCTGGGAAATTCCATGGACAGAGGAGCCTGGCAGGCTGCAGTCCATGTGGCCACAAAGAGTCGGGCACAAGTAAGCAGCTGAGTACACACACACATTTTAATTATATATATTAATATATACATATACACATATATACATATGTATTCTAATTCTGTACTTATCAGTCATTTCAAATGGAACATTTAAAGGGTGAGGAATTAAATCTTTTGAAACATTGAAACACTTGTCATCCTTAGATGGGTTTTTATATTCTTTATAAGTTTTTATTGGAATAATAAAACCATATTGCAGAAAGCTTAGAAAATAGGGAGAAAAGCGTAATTTCCCCCAATTTGATGCAACGACTATTTTCACGTCAGTATGGTCCCCTTGGGTGTCTGTAGAGGAGTGTTCGTAAACGTGAGCAGCATCGGACGTGATGTGCAGTCAGAGAGAAGAGGCTGGGAGCACAGATCCCACTCTGGGCTCTGTGCTGCTCAGAGGTCATGGCCCTGGATTCATGGAGAGGCCCGGCCCAGGGCTCCCTGAGGGTCTGAAGGGGAAGAGGTCCCTCCGCAGAGCTGGTGTGCACAGTGCGATTTCCGGTCTAGCCTGTGTTTGTGGTTACTGCCTGTGTGCAGGCGGCCCTGCTGCTGCCCTGGGGCTCCCAGGCTGGAGTGGGGGTGGAGGAGACACCTAAACAGCGCTTACCACACTGTGAAGTGCTTGTCACTCTAGAGGGGGCTGCGAAGTGGGGCCTTGGAGGAGGAGGTCCAGCCACTGACTGACCACGCCAGAGAAGGAAGGTGGTCAAAGTGGAAAGTTAGCCAAAGGCGGGCACAGCTTGTCTGGCCCTGCATTTCAGGCACAGCCAATGGCCATGTGGGATGGTACAGGCGCAGGCCCATCTGGGGCCCTTCCAGCCTCTGTTCTCACCCCGAGTTGTTCCCAGGGGAACCCAGGGACTTTCAAAAAGAAAACATCAAGACTGATGCTGATGCAATATGCTGTATTCATCAGTGTCACCCCTCAGCAGGGAATGGCATTTTCTCTCCTTATGATTTTATTATTTTTTGCAGCAGTTCTAGGTATTTAAAATATACAGAAATTGACAGAAAATGATGAAACTCATACTTGTATAACTGGATAGATTTAAACAAAGATAACACATTTGATTCTTATTTTCTTTAAAGGGAATTTAAAAAGTTATACCACTGACATCATCTTAGTAACCCTTATGAATTACACTTTTCTCCTGCCCTTCTTAACTAGAGATAAACACTGTTTTAGAAGCTGATATGAGTTTCTCCTGTATGTGCTTTTTTGCTTTCATCACCTAGGTATGTGGTGTGTGCTTTAAAGTATATTTCTTTCCTTCTCTCTGTTTACCTATCAATCCGGCATCTATCTGGGTGTGTGTGTGTGTGTGTGTGTGTGTGCCCAGTAGTGTCATACTCTCTGCAACTCTTAGACTGTAGCCCACCAGGCTTCTCTGTCCATGGGATTTCCCAGGCAAGAATACTGGAGTGGGTTGCCATGCCCTCCTCCAGGGGATCTTCTCAACCCAGGGACTGAACCCTCATCTCCTGCATTGCAGGCAGATTCTTTATTGCCAAGATGCCGGGGAAGCCTAACTATCTGTTGAATGATACATATGTTTTTCAGTTTACTTTTGTTTCCAGTTCTCAATACTAATTTTTTGAGATTTACCCACATGAATCATACAGAACCTGATTCTTTTGTTTTCATGGCTGTAGTGTGTATTTCACTGTTTGAAAATACTAAGATGTACTTATCCATTCCCCTTTGAAGGGACACTTGAGTTGTGGTAGAAAACACCCTTCCCTTGTACTTTCATGTACAAGTAAGAATGTCTCTTGATCATATTTCGGAGACAGATTACCTGGGTGTTTGGAAATGTGCATTTTAAGTTTTTGCTACACACTTCCAATTGCTCTCCAAAGTGTTTGTACACATTTTCACTTTTGTCAGCTGTGTAACAAACAGATCCCATTTTTTAATGTTGGTATCATCACACATCGCAGTGTTTGGCAATTTGATGAGTATGAAGCCAGCATCTCATTGAATTTTTTTTTATGTCTCTAATGATTAGAGAAGATTACTATGTGTTCATATGGGTTTTTTTTGTTCATATGTTAATATGTGTAAGTTCTTTATATTTTCTGCATACTAACACTTTGTTGCTTATACATATTGAAAGTATTTTCCCCCAGTTGCTGATATATTTTTGAATGCTGTTTTCAGAAATTTCTCCCTTATAGAGATTTGTAAATCTTTCCTTTGGAAAGTTGTGTGTTTTCATTTTATTCAAGGGATTCTCCCTGTCCTGGGGCCATAACTGCATAGCTGGCCCTTGAACAGTCAAGGGCTAGGGGTGCCAACTCTCTTTGCAAGGGAATATCCACACAGAATTTCTGTTTGGCTCTCCATATCCGCGGTTCTTCCCCATCTGTGGTTTTGCATCCTTGGATTCAAACAAACTGTAGATTGTATAACACTGCTGTGTTTACTATCGAAAAATATCCATATATAAGTGAACCTTCACAGTTCAAACCTATGTTGTTCAAGAGTTAACTGTATTCTCCAAGATTTTCCTCCAAAAGATATAAGGTTTTAATTCTACATTTAAATCCCTAACTCAAGTGAGTGAAAAAAGAGAACAACAACAACAAAATGTTTTTTCAACTTGGAAAAGTTCATGAAATTAGACTGTGTAGTTTTATTATGGTAAAGCCAACACAACATACCCTTGAGGAGGGCATGGCAACCCACTCCTTTACTCTTGTCTGGAGAATCCCCATGGACAGAGGAGCCTGGCAGGCTACAGTCCATGGGCTCCCAAGGAGGAGAACACAACTGAGCGACTAAGCACAACTCAATGTAACCATGACTTAAGAACTGCAGGGTCAGAGAAACAGGGTCGTATGCCTCCCTGTCAGCCTTTGCCTTGCCCCAGTTAGTCATTTGCCTAAGTGTGATGGCTATCACACACCCCTCTCCTGACCCCCATCTCAAGATTTCCTCTCTGCCCTGGTCCTCCCAGGATCTCTGTGCCTAAATGAGCTCCCTCTGGACATCCCACTTAACAGAGGCCTGACCCTTCCTGGAGAAAGCCCCTGAGCTTAGGCTTGAAGGAAGAGCGGGGTCTAGGAGGAGAAAAGAGAAGAGTGTTCTGAGCCAGGGAGAGAGGGAGCTAGTGGGTTAGCCATTGAGAGCTGGGGGCTTTGCGTCCTTCCTTCTAAGGAGCTGGAGCAGAGAGCATTTGCAGACAGTACAGCAGGACGAAGCCAGGAAGATTTCAGTCTCCCCTCATCCTTCCCAGCAAGAGGTTGAAATCATTTCTCTTACATTGAACAGAGAAAGAATCTTTTCCTCTTAATGTTTAAAGAGGGAAGGGGGCAAGAAAAAAACACGCAAAATACATAGAAACAGACGGGCTTGCAGAGAGCAGATGTTTTGCCCTAAGATCCTTTCCATCTGACGAGAAAAACAGCTGGTGCTTCCGGAGCCACCCTGTCACCTTTCTCCACCAGCCGCTGTGGTTGTTTCTCTCTCCATTTTCATTTTCCCTTCCCACCTTCATGGACCATGGCCTGGTGGCCCACTCTTCATTCAGAATCATGTCCCCCAGAGGGTGCTGGGTCATTGTAGGTTCAGGTTCAGTTCTGACTGAGACAGACTCAGTCAGAGTCTTGAGACTCAGGCTGTGCACAGGACTCGTTGTTGGACTCTAGGTACTGGGACCGGATGTACAGACCCCTGGCTCGGGGCCCGACCCTGCGTCTGGTCCATGCCCACAAGTGATCCAAGACTTAACAGAATCCAAGTCCAGTAAAGAACAGACTTTTGGACTCAGTGGGAGAAGGCGAGGGTGGGATGATTTGAGAGAATAGTGTTGAAACATGTACATTGTTGTTGCTGTTCGTTCACCAAGTCATGTCCGACTCTTTGCGACCCCATGGACTGTATGTAGCACACCAGGCTCCTCTGTCCATGGGGTTTTACAGGCAAGCATTCTGGAGTGGGTTACCATCTCCTTCTCCAAAACATGTACATTACCATGTATACAATAGATGACCAGTGCAAGTTCAATGCATGAAGCAGGGCACCCAAAACCAGTGCTCTGGGACAACCCAGAGGGATAGAGTAGGGAGGAAGGTGGGAGGGGGTTCAGGATGGGGAGTCACATGTATACCTGTGGCTGATTCATGTTGATGTATGGCAGAAACCATCACAATATTATAAAGTAATTATCCTTCAATTAAAAAACAAAACAAGAATCCCAGTCCATCTTCACTGTGAAAGAGAAGCGGGTAAGTTAGTCCAAGTGCACAGAGGTGTGGGGAGGAAGTCATTCAGACTGGAATCCCAGAGGAGCTGTATGAAAGAAAAAGAAAAATGTCAAGCCCCATTCTAAGTGCTGGGGAATCCTAGTACCAGCTGGTTTGCTAAGGCAGATCAGAATTTTACCATGTCTCCTTTGCTCAGAACTCACTGTTTTTTAGAGATTTAAAACCCATTAGGGACTGGCTTAAGAAGTTAATAACCTGTTACCATGCTGGAGAATTGCATTTGATGTTGTTTATAGCTATTTGGCTTATGAAAATAAATACATTAAGATTGGGAGCCAATTCTTATTCACACCACTTACTGAAGGCAGATCATCCAATAATAAATAAATATCATTAATCTTAAACCCACGTTGGAAGAATTTCAGTTTCTTAAACTAATTGTACTTGTGGGATTTATATATATATATAAATAAACTGTTTATATATATATATATATATATATATATATAAAACTGTGCAGTAATACAATAAACTTTGCATGTGAGGTACAGAATTCGATTTGTGTGGGAAAGACAAATTAACTGTGAAATGTAACCAGGAAAAGTAATGTTGATTACAAGGAGCACATAATTAGGACATCTTGGATATGCAGTGGGTTCTTCTTTGCTTCTACCAAGCCTGAGCACGACTGACTGGATTTTCAATTTGGTTTTAATTATCATATTAATATTGGTTATAATTTCCATAAATGACTCTTAAGCCACAGGAATGGATAATAGAGTTGAAAATCTCCCCCCTCCCCTTTTCCTGTTTGAGCATTTATTCCCCAGTTATCAGGGCAGCCCTTGTAGGGAGACAAAATCACCCAATGGTGATCATTTCTCAGTGTGACAATTCAAGATCTTTTCTGAAGACAAGTTATTTGCTTAATTTCACTGGTGACAGTTTATTCATTCACAATTAGAAACACTTCCTTATCTAAGTGAGTGTGCTAGGAACTCAGAAATTTAGAAGTCTTTGTCCTCACATTAAAATTTAGCAAGGAAGATGTACATGAAAGCTTTTTTAAAAAAAATTAATTAAACTGTGCTGAGACTGATTACCATCATACATATTAAGGTCAGTGATGATCTAAGATGATAGAAACACCCAGAAGACAGAGAGTAAAGCATTCTGGGGTGAAGGCATGCAGGAGGGTGCTTTGTGTTGGACTTTGATGGATAGGTAGGAGTTTACTAAAGGGAGGAGGAAGAAATGGTTTGAGTCAAGAAAGCACATGAGGCATTCAGAGGTCAGAGGGAAGCTTAGGAAGCCAGAGGGCAAGGTTAGTGGGAGAGTGAAGCTGGAGAGTCAGGATTCGTGTCAGGTCGTCCACCCCCTTGGTTACATTCTCTGCTCCTGGTCATCACCTCCCACCCAAACCAGACCAGAAGCCTCAGCACGGTCCTCTCTGCCTCCCCACTTGCACTCCTCTGATCTGCCTTCCGTATTACAGCCAAAGGGATCTTTCTGAAACCCTGATATTAACACATTGCTCCCCTTGGCCCTCAGAATAAAGTCCAGATCTTCCTGATCCATAGAGAAACTCCCAGAACTAGTCTGTGCCAACCTCTTAGACCTCATGTCCGGCCAGCAGCCTTCTTTCTCTCTAAGCCCCCACCACCCTGTCCTCCTCTTCATTCTGAAGCCTGCCAGCCTTATTCCCTCCTCTGAGCCTTTGCACATACTGTTCCTACTGCCTGATCAACTCACCGTTTTCTAAAACAACTATCTCCTCTTTCCTTCTCCCGTCGTCCTCCCACCTATTCTCAGAGCCCTCTGTTTTCTTTCCTTCCTTTTGTTCCTGTAGCCCATATGCAGTCTGTAAGTGTCCTTTTAACTCAGTATCATGTGTTTTCCTGTGTCTGTCTTTCTCATTATAATTCAAATTCCATAAATGGGGGACTGATGCCTGTCTTGCTCACAGCTATACACCCGGTATCTGGCACCGTGACAGGCACCTCCTAGGTTCTGAAAAATTACTTCTTGGAGAAAATAGATGGAAGGGCCAGATTCCAGAGGGCCTTGTGTGCCATGCCCTAAGCTTTAGCCCTTATCCTGTGAACCATAGGAAACCAAGAGAGAGATTTAACCAGGCCTGCGATGAGCATGGCATGGGTCCGCCTGACACAGAAAATTAAGTTTAAAATATTTTCAGTAATTTCACTCATACCATGACTTCACTGGCATCCCTCCGTGGTGATGCGATGATAGGAACAAAAAGCGATTTTCATTTCTCGAGTAAAACATAAAAACCTCTCCCTGCAGGGCCTTAACGCGCTCAGAATGAAAACTGAACCCACGGCCCCAGCCAGACAGACGAGTGAGCTGGTTAGCGGGAGGGACGGCGGGTCGCTGACAGCAGACGGGCCTCTGGTTTGCAATTTTAAGGGGACATAAAACGCTGGCTGGCTTTCACAGAACAGCGGGCTGAGCTGCAGAAAACTGTAAAATCTCCCTGTTGCAATATAAATATGGGATGAAAGTTGATTAACCAATTTTATGTTGTTATCTGAGCCTTCAATCCATTTGCAGTTGAATTAAAAGGACACAAATTGAGTTTTGGCTGGACACACATTTTTCAACAGGCAGTATAGGTAAAAGAAAAGAGGTTTAAATTTCTTTTTCACCTGAAATCTTTATCTGGCAGAGAGTTTTCTCTGATGTCATGCTGCTTGGTTTCTGTGGAATAACTGCCAGGGTTCAGCATGTCAGCCCAGATTCTATAGGCTATAATAAAAAAGACATCTCTTGAATTTTATTCCAGGGCTGGTGCATTATTCTGGCCATGACACTTTCTCTACTAAGTCATTGCAAGAGTCTTCTGTCTGGACCCCACATAACTTTGAGGGCTACTTCTAGTCCGTCTCTACCCAATCCCTAAGTTCAGTACAGTTCAGTCACTCAGTCGTGTCCGACTCTTTGTGACCCCATGGACTGCAGCATGCCAGGCTTCCCTGTCCATCACCAACTCCCAGAGCTTGCTCAAGCTCATGCCCATCGAATCGGTGATGCCATCCAACCATCTCATCCTCTGTCGTCCGCTTCTCTTTCTGCCTTCAATCTTTCCCAGCATCAAGGTCTTTTCCAGTGAGTCAGTTCTTCACATCAGGTGGCCAAAGTATTGGACTTTCAACTTCAGCGTAAGTCCTTCCAATGGATATTCAGGACTGATTTCCCCTAGAATTGACCGGTTTGATCTCTTTGCAGTTCAAGAGTCTTCTTCAACACCATAGTTCAAAAGCATCGATTCTTCAGCACTCAGCTTTCTTTGTGGTCCAACTCTCATATCCATACATGACTACTGCAAAAACCATAGCTTTAACTAGACAGACCTTTGTTGGCGATGTAATCTCTGCTTTTTAATATGCTGTCTGGGTTGGTCATGGAGAAGGCAATGGCAACCCACTCCAGTATTCTTGCCTGGAAAATCCCATGGATGGAGGAACGTGGTGGGCTGCAGTCCATGGGGTCGCTAGGAGTCTGACACGATTGAGTGACTTCAATTTCACTTTTCACTTTCATGCATTGGAGAAGGAACTGGCAACCCACTCCAGTGTTCTTGCCTGGAGAGTCCCAGGGACGGGGGAGACTGGTGGGCTGCCATCTATGGGGTCGCACAGAGTCGGACACGACTGAAGTGACTTAGCAGCAGCAGCAGCAGCAGCAGGTAGGTTGGTCATAGTTTTTCTTCCAAGGAACAAGCGTCTTTTAATTTCATGGCTGCAGTCATAATCTGCAATGATTTTTCTGCTCCCCAAAATAAAGTCTCTCACTGTTTTCATTGTTTCCCAACCTATTAGACATGAAGTTATGGAACTGAATGGCATGATCTTAGTGTTTTGAATGTTGAGTTTTAAGCCAACTTTTTCACTCTCCTCTTTCACTTTCATCAAGAGGCTTTTTAGTTTTTCTTTACTTTCTGCCATAAGGATGGTGTCATCTGCCTATCTGAGGTTATTGATATTTCTCCTGGCAATCTAGATTCCAGCTTGTACTTCATCCAATTTGGCATTTCACATGATGTACTCTGCATATAAGTTAAATAAGCAGAGTGACAATATACAGCCTTGATGTACTCCTTTCCCAATTTGGAACCTGTCTGTTGTTCCACGTCTGGTCCTTACTATTGCTTTTTGACCTGTATACAGATTTCTCAGGAGACAAGTAAGGTGATCTGATATTCATCTCTTAAAGAATTTTCCACAGTTGGTGGTGATCCACATAGACAAAGGCTTTGGCATAGTCAATGAAGCAGAAATAGATGTTTCTCTGGAACTCCCTTGCTTTTTCAGTGATCCAGCAGATGTTGGCAATTTGATCTCTGGTTCCTCTGCCTTTTCTAAATTCAGCTTGAACATCTGGAAGTTCATGGTTCACGTATTTCTGAAGCCTGGCTTGGAGAATTTTGAGCATTCCTTTGCTAGCGTGTGAGATGAGTGCAATTGTGTGGTAGTTTGAGCATTTGGCATTGCCGTTCTTAGGGATTGGAATGAAAAGTGACCTTTTCCAGTCCTGTGGCCACTGCTTAGCTTGCCAAATTTGCTAGCATATTGAGTGCAGCACTTTCACAGCTTCATCTTTTAGGATTTGAAATAGCTCAGCTGTAATTCCATCACCTCCACTAACTTTGTTTGCAGTGATGCTTCCTAAGGCCCACTTGGTTTCACACTCCAGGCTGTCTGGCTCTAGGTGAGTGATCATACCATCGTGGTTATCTGGGTCCTGAAAATCTTTTTCGCATAGTTCTGTGTATTCTTGCCACCTCTTCTTAACATCTTATGCTTCTGTTAGGTCCATACCATTTCTGTCTTTTATTGTACCCATCTTTGCATGAAGTGTTCCCTTGGTATCTCTAATTTTCTTAAAATTATGCAACCCCTAAGACTTCTCACCAAACAGCCACAGAAATGTTCTTTTTTTTTTCCTCCCCTTTTTTTTTAATTGATTTTGCCATACAATGACATGATATCGCCATGGGTGTACATATACTCCCCCTCCAGAACCTCCCTCCCTCCTCCCTCCCAACTCCCTCCCCTCGGGAAATCTCGGTGCAGCAGCCCCGAGCAACAATCCTGGGCTGGCGGTTGATTTCACATATGATAATTAACATGTTTCAATGCCATTCTCCCAAATCATCCCACCCCTGTCCTCATCCACAGAGTCCGCGAGTCTGTTCTATACGTCTGCGTTCCTTTTGCTGTCTTGCATGCTGGGTTCTCGTTACCATCTTTCTAAATTCCATATATATGCGTTAGTATACTATATTGTTGTTTTTCCTTCTGGCTTACTTCACTCTGGATAATAGGCTCCAGTTCCGTCCACCTGAGTAGAACTGATTCAAATGATTTTTTTTTAATGCTGAGTAATATTCCATTGTGTATATGTACCACAGCTTTCTTATCCATTCGTCATTTGATGGTCATCTAGGTTGCTTCCATGTCCTGGCTATTGTAAACAATGCAGCGATGAACACTGGGGACACGTGTCTCTTTCAATTCTGGTTTCCTTGGTGTATATGCCCAGCAGTGGGATTGCTGGGTCATATGGCAGGTCTATTTGCAGTTTTTTAAGGAATCTCCACACTGTTTTCCATAGTGGCTGTACTAGTTTACAGATGAGCCAGAACGTGGAGGCCAGCCACACAAATCAATAACAGCCAGGGGAACCCGACAAATAACATGAACTAGGTAAAAGTGTTTTCCTCCATTTCATTCTAACCCCTTCTTTCTCATGTTTCAATCCAGGAGAAGCAAATAGCAGGAGGTGCAAAGAAGAGAAAGGAGTATAAGAAGGAAAGACTGCACCCCTTTCTTAGATAATAATTCAAGCCTGAGCCAGGGGAAAGGAGAGAAGCTCAGAATTGGATATGAAGCTGAAGTTTCTGTTAGGACTAGACTGGACTGTTTAATAAGTGACAGTAAAATGGGACTTGTCTAATGAGGCAAAAGGACAAGAAAGCTGTGAGATCTTGCCCAGACTTCATCCAGGAATAAGGGGAGAGGATTGGACAGAGCATGCTCAAATACAGTAGACAAATAAAAATAAAGCTGTTCCTTATTTGTTGAGTTCAGTTCATCCAACAAACCAACAATATTTCATCTTCTCAGACATAGATTGTTGAAAAAATATTCTAAACTAGCTTCTTTCCCAGAAATCCTTCAGTTATACTATACTCAAATCCATATTTTTAGACACCATTTCTGTCCCATTATTCCTCTCTCCAAACTTCTCCACTGACTCTGTGATCTAAAAGATAAAGCTCAGGATTTTCTACTTGACCATAAAAGCCTTGCACCAGTCAGAATCGCTGCCATCCAAAAATCTACAAGCAATAAATGCTGGAGAGGATGTGGAGAAAAGGGAACCCTCTTACACTGTTGGTGGGAATGCAAACTAGAAATGTTCTTTTAGTGCAAGTCTGGACCTGCCCCAAACCTCTCCATGGATTGTTCATTAAGAACACAGTTTAGTTCTTTGGCCTGATCATCATGGTCTTTGACAATCCATCTATGCATGCCTTACCTTTCTAAACTCACCCCTTTCTTCTCCATTGCCCTCCCACATTGACATGTCCACCGTATTCTATATTCCAAGCTCACTTGCATGTTTACATGTCTCAGAAACCATCAGGTGCTTTCTCATTACCTTACCTTGCTCCTGCTCTTTCCCCAGCTTTGAATGGTCCCCTTCCCAACTCCATCACTCCCCATGCAAGTGCTCTACCTCCTTCACAGTCAAGCCTGAGGGCACAGCAACCAGTATTCAGGGGAGTGACCTGGGAGACTGCAGCATCCTCTGGATAGCCAAGGGTCATATTCACTGGGGCATGTGTCAGGCCAGGAAGGGCTGCATCAGCCAGATGAGAAAAGAGAAATTCCATCCAGAGAGGTATGTGTTTCCAGGGACATGCAGTCATGGTACTAGATGACACCAGTGCTCAGTGAGGCCCATGTCCTACGATCTTGAGTATTGTGCCATAGAGAGGTCCCAGCAGGGTCTCCCCCATCTGTATGTCCACACAGAGCTGTGACCCATTGGGGCTCAGTGTCCATGGTGTTCCAATCTGAGTTCGGCTGGGGCAGCCTGGACAGTTCATCCTGAATCTGCATCCCCACTTGCCTACGCTGTACCCATATTCATAGCCTCCTGATCATTTGAATCCCCCAGAAAAGCCTGTGAACAACAGAGAAGTCTCTCTTGGCTTAGGTACATCCAGTCCATTCTGGGACCCTTGACCTGTTAATCTGGCTTCATAACCTATAGCCAAAAGCCAACAAAAATGTCCCAGTGACATCATTGCCTCACTGATGAATAGTATCCTGAGCCTTCACCCCTGCTCCCCTCTGTTCCCATTTCCACAAGGTTCCTTGGCCACTCAGTATCTGTTCTCTAGTCTTGTCTCCTGTCTAGCCTGATGTCTGTCCCTCAGCCCCAAATTGTGATTTGAGTCTGTGGCTCCTACCTCTGTCTTTTGGTTTCGACCCCCAACACTCCAAAATCGTTCTCTTTGCTCTATGTGTCCTGGACACCATCCTCCCTTCTGTGATAGCGGTAGGCTCTGAGTTCTCTTCTGCTGGGTGATGCACTCGTCATGTATCACTGTGTGACTCCCCTCTGCTCACTGAACCACCACCAGACTTCTAGTTTGACCCTCAGGGCTCTTCCCACCCTGGCCTCTCGCCAATCCAGGCTGTCCCTCTCTCTGTGCCCTGCAGTGTACCTTATGCTCCAGCCCTTCTGTATAAGTTGCTTTCTTGAGCACACAATGAACTTGACATCTCTTTACCTTGCTGTGGCACTCTAGTGCTTTGCAGTGGGGAACCTCTGTGGGACTAGGAGGATCCTTCAAATTTAGATTCCACAATCACAACCGAGTTCAAAGCCAGAGCGTTTGTGTGACCTTGGGCATATCACTTAACCCTAGGGATCCTTAGTGGACTCATTTGAAAAAGAGAGTGATGACCCCCACTGGAAGGGTTGACGTAGGATTCAGGGTGACACGATGCCTGGCATGTTCCCCCCATGGCAGAGGCAGGATAAATTGAGTGCTCCATCGCAGACTTTGCTGATGGTTGGGAAAGGGGCTGGTGCTGCCTTGAAGGAAGTGTGATCCTGAGACCCTCTGAGGGTCAGTGGGCCCAAGGCTCAGCTGGTGTAACCTGCTCCCCCTCCTTCGGAGGCTTCACTGGGGCCGCCGTGTGAGCTGCTGATACAGAGAAAGCTCCTGATGGTCCTGGGTCCTCACTGTGTCTGCCCTTGTGATGAGGTGTGGTTCCAGTTTTATAATTTCTCCCAACACTGCCCAGGGAACTGTCACTTAGCAAACCCCTGAGCCGAGATGATTCCATGGCACTGGGGAAAGATGGAGAGTCTCTGGAGAAAATGCCCCTGGCCAGGAATATCTGCTGGCTGCAGTGGATGGGGACCTTCACTGGCGAGCAAGGGGCCAATTTCTAGGGCCGCTGCTGATTTTTAAAGTGACCCTTGGAGATTCTCTTCCTATCTTTATGCCTGTTTCTTTTCTAAAAATTAACTTTTATTGGAGTAGAGTTGATTTACAATTTTGTGTTAGTTCCTGCTGTTCAGAAAAGTGAATCAGTTACACATATATGTATATCCACTGTTTTTAGATTCTTTTCCCATAGAGGCCATTACAAAGTATTGAGTAGAGTTCTTTGTGCTTTACAGCAGGTTCTTATTAGTTACATATTTTATATATGGTTGGGTGTATATGTCAGTCTCAGTCTCCCAATTTGTCCCTTTTTCCCTGCCCCTTGGTAACTGTAAGTTTGTTTTCTACATCTATGACTATGTTTCTGTTTTGTAAGTAAGTTCATTTGGGCCATGTTTTTAGATTCCACATGTAAGTGATAACATATAATATTTGTCTTTGTCTGACTTACTTCATTCAGTATGACAATCTCTAGGTCCACCTGTGATGCTGCAGTGGCATTATTTCATTCTTTTTTATGGCTGAGTAATGTTCTGTTGTATATATGGAACCACATCTTCTTTATCCATTCCTCCACTTAAGGACATTTAGGTTGCTTCCGTGTCCTGGCTATCATAAACAGTGCTGCAATGAACATTGAAAATGAAAGTTTTAGTTGCTCAGTCATGTTTGACTCTTTGTGACCCTATGGGCTGTAGCCTGCCAGGCTTCTCTGTCCATGGGATTCTCCAGGCAAGAATATTGGAGTGGGTAGCCATTTCCTTCTCCAGGGGATCTTCCCTATCCAGCGATCGAACCTGGGTCTCCTGTACTGCAGGTAGTTTCTTTATCACCTACGCCACCAGGAAAGGAGGTATATGTATCTTTTTGAATTACGATTTTCTCTGGATATATGCCCAGGAGTGGGATTGCTGGATCATATGGTAGCTCTATTTTTAGTGTTTTAATGAACCTCCATACTGTTCTACAGAGTGGCTCTACCAATTTACATTCCCATGAACAGTGCAGGAGGATTCCCTTTTCTCCACACTCTCCCCAGCCTTTATTTGTAGATTTTTTGATGAAGGCCATTCTGATTGGTGTGAAGTGATACCCTCTTGTAGTTTTGATTTGCATTTCTCTAATAATTAGTGATGACTGAGCATCTTTCCATGTGCCTCTTGGCCATCTCTGTCTTCTTTAGATAAATGCCCATTAGATCTTTTGCCCATGTTTTAATTTTATATTGAGATGCATGAGACATTTGTATATTCTGCAGATTAATCTCTTGTCAGTCTCTTCATTTGCCTCAGTTTCCTTAATTGAAAAATATGAACACTGTCCCAAGAGATCTCCAAGGTCCCCTGAAATGCTTAACTGTGTAGTTGGTATTAGTGAGTGGCTTGTGACAGCCCTCCACCTCCCCACAACTTAGAATGCAGAAGTCAGGTGCAGCTATAGAAGGCTGACACCTTCACAGGGCACTCAGTAATTGTCACACCCTTTAAGTATTTGTTCATGGGAAAATGTAGAACATATTTGCTTATGTTCTTTTTTTGTGTCTTCCCTGTCCTGGGTGCTTTGCTGATATTGTGGCATGAATTCCACCTTGTATTGGTGTGTGTTTCCCCCAGTGCAGACTCTGAGACAAGGATCAGGGTGCAAGTCGTTTATTTGGGGGGTGATCACAGGATGCGTGATGCTTGTAGAGGAGAGAGACAGAAAAAAGGAAAATTAATTAGGGGTACTTACATGAATGAGGTGTTGCTGTGGGCACCTGTCAGGCAGTCCCCATGATGGTTGTGAGGGAGAAGCTGCAGGTTTACAAACCACATCCTGGCCCTGGTTGATAAACAGCCTCCTAGGCATTAACTCTCTGGCATCTTGATGAACCTCTTGTGAGGGTCACTCAAGCTGCCTTGGCTGGCAGCACCTTTATGCAGGAGATGCTGAAGGCTCCTGGAATATCAGAACCACCTGCCAGGAGCCCTAGGGCGGGTCAGAATCAGTGATGCTGAAGTCAGCTCAAACCAGCATCCAAGAGCCCATTGTCAACTTTTCAAGAATATTTGCCAGTTGTTCATGAAACACAACCATTCTTAAACATTACAATTTACAAACTCACGTAAATACATTGTATGAAAGACAAAGGTAACAAGTACTAACATCTCATCCAGTTAATTTACTACACATTGCTATTCTCTGTGTTCTGAGGTTAGTATACTCATATGGCAGTAATACATGTTGGTTACATGTATGTATGTCATCAACCACTCAGGAAATATTTACATCATGGGGATCAGCAAATGCTATCAGGGCTTTTTTTCTTTTTTTCCTCCAGAGAACAGGTGGTTGCATCAACCAGCACCCCCGGTTGGGTTGACCGTGGCAGGACACTGAGCATGTCTGTTATACACCTTGTCTCAGCAGCCAGGGTCTGAAATAACCTACAGAATTGTGAAGAGGTGAAGACACAGAGGATAGGCTAGGTTTCCAGTGGTGATTCCCAAAGCATCACCAGAGAACTGAGGTCTTCAGGCTGCAGCTGTACCTGGCAGAGTCGGGAAATGGTAGGCGTGAGAAGCTGCTGGTGGGTTCAGGGCATCCCTCTGGGGTAGAGACCTCAATAGCCACCTTTGCCCTTATCCACAGCAGCAAAAGTTCTGCTGCCATGCAGGCTGCCCTCTGTGTGATGGACAGGGGAAAAAAAAGCCACATCTGGATCTCCAGCTGCAAGGGACTCTGAGGATGATTTTAGATTTCTGGCTTTGGCATGGCAGAAGAGGGCTGAGTACTGAGACGGCGTTTCACTGTCTGCCACTGGGGACACCTTCCTCAAGAGCCTGAGAGTGGGGGACTGCCCTGTGTCCACTCTGTAGCCCCAGAGCTCAGCAAGGCCTGGGTACAGTGGGAGGTCAGTAAGTATGTATGAAGTGTATTAATAACTCTAGAAGAGAAAATTTTGGTTTCTTTGGCTGGTCCTCATCTTTGTCAAAAAAGAAAATTCTGAAAGTGAATTTAGGCTCAGAACAAAATATGTGGCCTGAAAACACCCGGCTCCTTCCCCTCCCCTCCCCTCTCCTTTCCCTCCCCCTTTTCCTTTTTCCTTCCCCCTTCCCCCTCCTCTCCTCTCCCTTTTGTCTTTTTTTCTCTATTCTCTTTCTCTTTTCTCCCTCAGCTTCTATATTAAGATATCTTCTTCTCCAGCAGACACACAGGAGGACCTTCAAACCCAGCTCATGGCCTCATGCATTCCATGCATGACCTCTTTCAGCTAAACGTCCCCTTCTTTAGGGTGGTCCCTCAGGGCTCCAGGATTGTCAGTTCTGGAGGAGTGCCTCGTGAGAACTAGGACCTGATATTACTGGGATATGTGTCCAGGAGATGCCCCCGCCTTAGGTAAGGCCAGGCTCCTGCCCTCAGGGAACACTGCGTCTTCCTTGCTGGGTGGGCATGCACATGGTCCAGGCAGCCTCTCTGGCCCTGCTGGCTGGAAAAGGTCATGTGTCCTTGTCAAAGTGGCAACATCGCGGGGTCCTATTTCCCCTATGGATACCTCAGTTACTTAGTGTTAGTTGCTTAGTTGTGGCCAACTCTTTGCGACCCTATGGACTATAGTCCACCAGGCTCCTCTGTCCATGGACTTCTCCAAGCAAGAATACTGGGCTGGGTTGCCATTCCCTTCTCCAGGGTATCTTCCCAACCCAGGCGTAGATACCTTAATTGGGGGTTTTAATGGCAGTGTTTTATGGAAAGAGACATTGGTGTTGCTGTGTTGGCTCAGTTGTGGTGTTGAGAGCTCAGTGTGAGCCCTTGGAGAAATCCCTTTACCCGCTGTCCCAGCTTGTTCATGTTTACGACAATGTGCTCTGGGTGATTTCAGTTCTATCCAGATACCCCTCCTTGAGAACCAACCCTGCTCGGTGTGGGGAGAGGCTGTGAGCCCCATGTGGGATGGGGTGCGGATGGCTGGAGCTGGGCCATGTGGGGGTAAAGCCCAGGGGTTTGCAGTTTGACTTGGGCTCCTGTGTGGGGAAGTGGCATACATAGCCCTCTTTCTATACCAAGCCCACCTTTACCCTCATCCTTGTGACTTGCTAGAACTGGCCTGGGTCACTGTGCCCGAGAGGAGAAGTGGGAACCTACCCCAACCCCCCGCCATCTCCAGGGGAACAGAGGCAGGTTCAGCTTCCCAGAGCACCTGCTAGGTTCTTCTCTTCATGCTGTGAAAATAATGAGGGGTGGGGCATGGGGGGCTCCTCTTTAGACACAGCTACCTCTTTCTCTGACACAGCCACGTCTTTCTCTGTCTCTGTCAACCTGCAGAAATTTCTGAGTTCTTACACTGAGACTAGTTTGATCTCTTACACTGAGATCAAACCCACACCCATTTTTTTTAAAGTCAAATGTGCAAAAATCCAAGAAAAACAAAAAACAGAGCTGTCATAAGCCAAAATTGAGGTCATTGAGCATCAGCTTAGGGTATTAACAGCATAAAAGAGCAACCCAGAAGTCATGGTCCAATCTGCATGGAGCCCTACAGAGCCCACAGAGGACAGGGGTGGTATGCTTCAACTCCAGCTCCCTGCAAACCCCATCCCTAGACTGCCCATGTACTCCCTTGTCCTTATTCAGGTATTACATGCCTTTAAGATGGTCTCAATCCCTGTTTATTGGGAACCCCTTGCCTGTCGACTCGTGCCCTCCAGCCCGTGAGTACTAGTTAGAGTATTAGAGCTGCCGCATGTATCATTTCATCCCACACTCCAGTACCTCTAGGAAGTTGCAATCCTTCCCTCCATTGTACAGATGGGGAAACTGAGACTCCTTGAGGCCTGACCTTGTCCCGGGGGGAGGAGCTGGAGTCTTGGCAGCTGTGTCTACTCTGCTGCTGTGAAGTCGCTCAGTCGTGTCCGACATTTGCGGCTCCATGGACTGTAGCCCACCAGGCTCCTCTGTCCATGGGCTTCTCCAGGCAAGAGTACTGGAGTGGGTTGCCATGCCCTCCTCCAGGGGATCTTCCCGACCCAGGGGTTGAACTCCCATATCCTATGTCTCCTGCACTGGCAGATGGGTTCTTACCACTAGCGCCACCTGGGAAGCCCATGTCTACTCTACTCTGTATTATACCCTCACTTCCTGGAGAGGTCACTGGGCATTCAGAGCAGTGAAACTTTGGGCTGCATGAGCATAGCACGGGGAATGTTTCACAGTGTGATGGCCAAGCTGCAGAAAGAAGCAGACTCTGGGGTGCGGACCCAGCCCTGGGTGATTATGGCTGGTCTGGTCACACTCAGAGAACCACTGATTTAAGAGATGGGTGTTATGGTATAAGTGGCGACTTGGGTTACCTGGAACTTGGGATTTGAATGGCTTTCCAGACCTATTGGATCAGAATATCTAGGGTGAGTGGGCCAAGGAATCACTGACTAAGTGCCCCCAGGTGGTTTGTAATCATCAGTCTAGTTGGGGAAAGCTGATTGAGAGTCAAGCCCACCCAATTAGTGCTTAATTGTATTCTGCTTTATCTTCTTCCCCAATTAGTTCTTCTGCATCAATTAAGCTCCTTGGAGGCTCAGACAGAGCACTCAACTCAGAATTGTCCCAAGAGCTGGTGTGCCCCTGGGCAGGTGACTAGTGTTGCTGGATGCATCTGCACTCAGAGGAGTGGGAGGAGGAGGGCTGCCGGCAGAGCTGACACAGGGGTCCCACACCTCCTGGCTTGGCAGTTGCTGTGCTTCTCATCCCAACGAGACTGAGTCTTTCCTGCTGCCTGAGGACCAGGTCAGGTTTCTTTCATTCTGTGAAACAGAGTTGCTCACCCCCAGCAAGGGGTGAACCTCATGCCGTTGAGCCTTTTGATCCCTCCATGGACTGGCCTGGGATCGGTGCTGTCACGGTGGGTTCCTTCAGGATGGTCCTGGGCCTGATGCTGTGTTGGGCGCATACATGGTAGGCACACTTACCACCTGCTCTTTCCTTCCTGGAAAGGGCATGTTACCCACCTCACACATTCCCCGAGTGTAGAACAGTGACTCACACAGAGTCAGTTAATATTTCAGTTTCCTGCAAAAGTCTCAAGAGATACTATCAGACATTATGATACCATTGCAATGAATGTGAATAATGTGTGTTGTGTATATGTTTATCACTCCCAGTTTTAGGTGCTAGATTCATCCCTTACCCAGTCCAGAGCCTTATACAGTGTTGCTTTCTGGAAGTATTTTTTGTTTGTTTGTGAATGAAGTTATTAACTTCTCAGGGTGAAAACTTGTAAAGGGGTGAATGTGTGTTCTTTGTTAAAAAAAATATCTTCTTAAAGCTATTCTAGACTGTACTTAAAGACTCAGCATTTAAGGATAATGTTTATCATTAAAAATGAAAATAATAATAGCTACATTATACATTTCAAAGATCTCTGAGAAAGTATTTATCATGGTGTACACACAGCAAGTTCTCAAATTGGAGCTCCTTGACACAACACCAGCAATGTGAGATTTAGACAGAAGGCAGAGTGTATATTTGTCACTATCAAAAAGCAATCAAAACAAAGGAAATTATAAGAACTCAGTGTTGGTGATGTTGTGATGGAATAGGCACACTTTTGGGGGTCTGTTTATTATTGCATATCAAGTCATAAATATTTTTGCATACTTTTGTTAGGATGTCAGTTCTGTGAATTACTACAAGAATGATTTTTAAAAAGGAGCAATTTAATTATAGACATCAGTGTAGTTTACAACAAGGAAAACAAGAAGGAACTTACATGACAAAAACAGGAGGGTTATATAAGTTATAGTGTATCAACATATGGAATATTTCACAGCAATTAAAAAAGCTAAAAGCAAATTCTAGATAAAAACATGAAATGATTTAAAATAAGTATAATATTAAAAAGGCAATTTTATTTACATTTTGATTTAAATAGTACAGAATTATATATTTACATAAGTGTGTGATGATTAAAAAGAAAAAGACAAGACTATGTTTGATTTGTTATATTGATAATATGTATATTATATATACATACATATCTTTCAGTATTTAAAATCTCCGTGATAGTTCTGTGAGATAGCTTTTATTACCTTTATTATTCAGATGAGGAAACAGACACAAATTTTTGCTAAATCACACATCTAAGAAAACATGAAGGGGGCTTGAAACAAACTTTGTCCCTCTAACTCCCAAATCTGTGCTTTTTTGGATCAGTTATTCACAAATTGGGCTTCCCTGATAGCTCAGTTGGTATACATGTATGCATTCGGTGTTGGCTTCTCTTGAGAACTCATTTCTGAGCAGACTTTGTCTCATATTTCAGCAGTGTAGATAGATAAAGAGATAAATTGTTACACGATTGGCCTCAACATTTCCCCTTATTCATGAAGATATGTGGACTCCTCTGTCACAGACACTAGACTTGGCCATGTGACTTGCCTTGGTCAATG
This sequence comes from Antilocapra americana, assembly GCA_007570785.1. Classification (NCBI taxonomy): domain Eukaryota; kingdom Metazoa; phylum Chordata; class Mammalia; order Artiodactyla; family Antilocapridae; genus Antilocapra; species Antilocapra americana. The sequence continues at coordinate 8,274,159 of ML664203.1, forward strand.
TGCCTTTGGCACACATGGCAAAAGCAGGCCTTGATAAACACTTGTGAGCTGGCATTTGTCCTCTTGAAACCCAGCCACCATGTTACAAGGAAGCCCAGGCTAGCCACAGGAGAGGCTTTCGGAGAGCTCAAGCAAAGAGCCCCGGTTGAACTCCCAGCTCACAGTGATCACCAACTGCCGGCTCATAGGCGATCACATCTGTAGATGACAGCGACCCTCATTGAAACCCAGTGGGTAGAGGGGATACCCAGTGAGCCCAGCCAACCCATAGATTCATGGAATATAGTAAAACTTTCGTTGGCTTAAGCCCCCAAATTTGGGGAAAAGACTTTGATGCTAGGAAAGATTGAGGGCAGGAGAAGAAGGGGATGACAGAGGATGAGACGATTGGATGGTATCACTGACTCAATGGACACGAATCTGAGCAAACTCCAGGAGATAGTGAAGGACAGGGAAGCCTGGCATGCTTCAGTCCACGGGGCTGCAAAGAGTTGGACGCAACTTAGTGGCTGAACAAAAGCAACAAATTTGGGGATGACTTGTTATCTAGCAGTAGATGACTAATATACTATAAGTGAAAACTTTTAAGTACCAGGATAAATTTAGCACATAGTAGGTGCTTAATTAAAATGGTTACAAGGAGGAAGGGGTAAATTATGTCTCTTGGCATTCAGATTCCCTTATGATTGTCCACTGTAGCCCTCCACTTTATGAAGACAAGTTCTCTGTTGAGCTGGATCCATGTGTACCACAGGCCAGCAATCCTGACTCACAGCAGTCCTTCCTAGAGGGCAGACAGTACAGTTCCATAGCAGAGGGGGCATTGTCCTTTAGAAAATGCCAGATCCTTTATAAGCTGGAGAGTTACAGTCTCTACTTGGTAATTGCCCTACCCCCTGCTAGTGCTTCCATTATTGGCTCCCATAATAAAGTTCAGTTTCATGCTCATTTTTTAGCTTCCTATATGGAGCCTACCATGGAACAGCCATTTGTATAGGGATCTTAGGCAACCATGGCTGTTTCCAGCCTCAGCAGCCCCATTGCCACTGCCTCAGTTGAGGTCCCCGTCATCTCTCCCTTGGATAATTACAGCTGCCCCTAACAAGTCTCCTAGCATCTTGGCTTACACGCCTCCATTCCATTCTCTGTAGCAGGTGGTAGGCCATTTCTAAAGCACAAATTGAAGCATTTCACTCTGCTTTTTAAAAGTCCCTCCAAAAGGCTCCCCACTGTCTCAAAGCTGTGTCTCTCAAACTGTATTAATGAGTATTTTGTAGAATATGGGCTAGGAATGAGATGTGTAGTTTAATATATTTGGCAAATCCTGGGTTAGACAGAGTTTTCCAGGTATTTGTGTGTGTGTGTGTGTGTGTGTGTGTGTGTGTGTGTGTACATGTCATAGGATTTCTCAAAGCATTCAGTATGCTGATACAAATCATGATTCTTCAAAAGGGGTGATATAAAATGCAACATTGACTAAACTTACTTTCTTGGCAGGCTGTCTTTGGTTCATTGAGTTAAGGTTTAGAATTTTTGGAATAATTCCAAATTCATTCATTTGACATGCAAGCTTCTTCATGATCTGACCCCTGCTTATCTCTGCAACTCAAATCCCCACATTTCCCCCAAGTTATTGCTTATGAGAACTTAACGCTTTTGCATCTACATTCCTTGCACCCCAAATCTCTTCTCTCTCGTAGCCTAGTTAATTTTTATTCATCCTTCAAATGTCAAGTCAGTCTTTCCTCCTCTGGGAAATATCCTATCCCCACTCTATCCAACCCCACTCACCCCAGCCTCACCACTCAGGCCTGAATTATATGTTCACCTCACATCATCCCATGATTTTTCCTGTTACAGTAACTTCTACACAGCCTTATAACTACCTGCTAGTCTTTTATTCTGGCTCCTTAGCACTTAAGTGTTTATTGAATAAAAAAGCATTGAAAAATAGAACGGATTTTGAGACACATGCTGTTGACTAAGAACTTCCTGAGAGCAGGAATGTTTGTAGTAGGTATCTTTTCTGGTACCAATCCACCCATGGTCCAAACATGTCTCTCATGTTGATCTTACTCCATAGATAGTCTTTGGGATGCTAACTCCTTGGACCACCTAAAATCTGTGAACAAAACTGGGCATAGTCAATTTAACTTTCTAAAAATTTGAACTTGACAGTTGCCAGAATGTTGTTCAAACTACAGAATATATAGACTCCAGAGCTCTGGTGACTGTTCTGTAAGGAAACAATGGGAGCAGAGCTAGAGCAGAAGTGTGAATGCTGAGATGTTCCTTAGAAATAAGCCACGATGGGGAGAGATGGTGACCTGCATTGCTAACTGGTCTTACATGCTCCTTTCAGTGGTAGCTGAATCCTAGCTCTGTTGGTGCCTGTGTTTGAGTTATAAGTGTACCATTCTGATGAATTTCCTTTTTCACACTCCAGTTTGTTTGAAAGGGGTTCTTGTTGTGTGTTACCAGTAGGGTCTTGACTAAGCAACATTCAATTTTCTTTCCTTGAAAAGCTCAAATGTGGATGGCCTTATCCTCATGCTTCTCTTTGTCACAGCCACATTGTGAATATCAATGGTAATACTTAGGCAGGTCGATTGTGCATTGAGAATATGAAATATGTGTGTCACTTAAAAACAAATGATTGTCAACATAGTGTCTGGGCTGAATTAGTCTCACCCAGCTTGTCACAGTTGATACGAAAGGGACGCTGTGACAATGAGTCTGTGCCAGACTTTATGCTTCCCAAGGTCAGGACCTAAATATGCAGATTCAAGAATGTGCTTTCTAATGATTTGTTATCATTAACTTGATGCACTGGTGGATTTATAGAGAGGAAAATGTTAATAAAAAGGTTCTTTGAGCTGCATTTCTGCTTTGCTGAGCTGTCATTCCATTAAGCAAATTTGAGGCATCGTAATTGCTACAAGATTCTCCATATTTGCAAATGAATTTGTGGCATTATTTGGGAGATGAATGGGTTTTACCTTGACTTATTGGACTAAATCCATCTTGTTTTCAGGAGATACGCTGATTATGGTTTTCTATGAGCTTTTAGTGTTGCTAAAGCAGTTTGCTGTTGACAAGATAGCAGACAGATAGGCCTGGATTTAGATCTAGATACTGTCCCTCACTAATGGTGTGATCATGGCTCAGAACCTCAGTTCCCTCATCTGTCAAGTGGGCCCAAGGTTAACCTGGCTTATAGGGGGTTTGATGATAAATTTGATGATGTGAGACATTTCTTTGAAGAAAACATACAGATAGACAACAGGCACATGGAAAGATACTCAGCACCACTAATTATTAGAGAAATGCAAATCAAAAGTACAGTGAGGGGCCACTTCACGCCAGTCAGAATGACAATCATTATAAAGTCTACAAATACCAAGTGCTGGGGCGAGTGTGGAGAAAAGGGAACCCTCCTACTCCTACATTGTTGGAGGGAATGCAAATTGGTGCTGCCACTAGGGAAGAGCAGTATGGAATTCCTCCAAAAACTAAAAACAGAGTTGTCATATGATCCAGGAGTCTCACTCCTGGGCATATATCCAAAGAAAACCATAATTTGAAAAGATGCATGCACAGCAATGTTCATTGTAGTACCATTTACAATAGCCAGGACGTGGAAGCAACCTAAATGACCGTGGCAGGTGAATGGATAAAGATGTGCTGTATGTGTGTGTGAGTGCACGCACATGCACAATGGAATATTACTCAGCCATAAACAGAATGAAGTAATGCCATTTGCAGCTATGTGGATGGACCTATAGATTATCATAGTAGATGAAGTAAGTCAGAAAGAGAAGACAAATACCACATATCACTTATATGTAGAATCTAAACTCTGATACAAGTGAACATATCTATAAAACAGAAATAGACTCACAGATACAGAAAACAGACTTGTGGTTGTCAAAGGGGAGGTGGGTAGGGGTGGCAAGGGTGGGAAGTTTGGGATTAGCAGAGGCAAAGCATTATACTTAGGATGGATAAGCAACAAGGTTCTCCTGTATAGCACAGGGAACCATATTCAACATCCTGCTACAAACCATAATGGAAAGGAATATGAAAAAGTATTTATGTATATGTATATGTATAACCGAGTCCCTTTGCTCTACAGCAGCAAGTAACATGACCCTGTAAATAACAGGTAACATGTATACATCAAATTTTTTTTTAAATTTTGATGATGTGTGTTAAAAAAAAAAACAACAACTAGCATCCAGTAATTAGTAGTTAATTCCTCTTAAACTGTCATTTGATCATACCTTTAGAGCAAGAAGGAAATTTGCAATTAACACAAATATGTACAGACCTAATGTGTGACTACAAATGTAGGATTGGGGCCACACCTGGTTGAGGTGAAGGGTGCCGGAGTAGTTGTCGCCCCCCACACACCTGTGACAGGTAGCATCCTGAAGGGGCAAGAGTGAGCCCATGTAAGTCACACTCAAAGCAAAGCCATCCCAGACTTTAGCTTCATGATTGTAAAGTGCACGTTCAAAACCCAGGGAAGAGGCTGGGGTCGCATGTGAGTACCATATAGTCATTTGAATTGGCTGATGGACATGGTGTTTGAAGCACTTGTAGTTTTAGAATGTTCTATGGGATTCTAATTCCTTTCCTGAAAGTATCTGACAAGAAGCAACTTATGAAAGTAGTGTGCAGCTGGGGATGATATGGAATTTAGCATAAAACTTTCATTCTGTTTATGCCGACTGGTTCCGGTTTCTTTGCCCTTGGGCTCATCATGTCACCACGCGGACTCTGTTTCTGTTTCTTTAAGATGAAGATAACAATATCACCATGTGACACAAATACATGTTTATTCATTCAGCCAACAAATGATATCCGCAGGGCCAAGGATCTAGCAGCGAATAAACAGAAACAATCTTAACCTCCACTGGGGGAGGAAGCGTGATAATAAACCCCTTAAAAAAGTCAACTTTAGAGTTTGTCAGATAGTGGTAGCTGACTTCCCAGGAGTGCAACAGTTCAAGGAAGAAGGACTTCAGATGTCAGCAGGGGGTGGGTCATCACTCTAGAACAGAGTGGCGAGGCTAGAACCTAGGCAGAAGTGGGTCTGTGAATAAAGACCCGAGGAAGGAAGGGAGCAGCACTTGATGATGCTGGGGGAGGGGTGAGAGCATCCCAGGCAGAGGCACAAGTAGGGACAAAGAGCTTGAAGTGGGAGTAGGTCTGGAGAGTCTAAGGTGGCCAGAGTGGAGTCAGTGAGGAGGAGAGAAGCAAGAGCTGAGAACGGAAAGGTAGGCAGGACAGACAGGTAGGCAGGCAGACAGGTAGGCAGGCAGACAGGTAGGTAAGCCTTGTGGACATTTGTCAGGACTTGGCTTTTCCCCCTGAGTGCAATGGGAAACCAGTCAGTGGAGCATGAGGAGTACCATTAACAGTACAGGCTGATTTAGGCTTAACAGTATTATCTAGACCGCCAGGGTCCTTAAAGGGCAAGCCACAGACCTTTGGAAATGTGGCTGATGAGACAGAGGGACTGACTTTTCCTTTTCATTTCATTTGAATTAAATTTTAAAATAAATTATTGATTTGCTTGCATTGGGTCTTAGTTGTGGCGTGTGCAGTCCTCACTGCGTCATGCAGGGTCTTCCTCTGCTTTGCACACACTTCTCTAGTTGTGCTGTGTGGGCTCAGCAGCTGTGTCCCAAGGGCCCTCTAGTTGTGGCACGTGGGCTGCGTTGCTCAGCACTTTGGCCACGTGGGCTTCGTTGCACCACGGCATATAAGATCTTAGCCCCCCGTTGTTCTTTGCTGTTGGTTCCCTGACCAGAGACCAAACCTGTGTCCCCTGTGTTGAACCACAGGACCACCAGGGAAGTCCCTGACAATGATTTCTTGATTCGGTAACTGGAAAACTTTTAAGTGTGTTTGGAACAACTTGGGTATGTCAATGTCTTTTTTCAACTTTACATTTATGAGTTCTAAATACAGATCAGGTATTTCCAATAACATTTTTACCATCTGAATTGAGATGTCCTATAATTGTAAAAGATACTTCTCATTTGTAAAACATAGGATGAAAAAAACTAAGGTTAAAAAGCCTCAGTGATATTGTTATATTCATTGTATGTTTAAATAATAATATTCTGAATCTATTAGATTTTATATAATATAGTAATGCTAATTTCACCTTTTTTTTTTTACATTTTTAAAATATAACCCCTGGAAAATTATGAGTGGCAAACATGACTCATGATTAGAGAGCAGTGATGCAGAAAAAGTTGTGTACTACGTTTGGTTTATGTGAATGAATTTATTCATTCTGTCATTCATTCTTTCGTTACAAGTATATTGGGTGCTTTCCATGGGTGAAGCACAATGCTCCTAGAGAGAGAGTTGGGTGCCCCCTGCCCTCATGGGACTTGTATTTTAGGAGAGAGAGACAAAAATAAATAAATAATGCAAAATCATTCTAAGTGCTACAAAAATAATTGTATGAGAAAGAGCAGGGAGGGGACTTTAGATGGACTGTGGAGGCAGTCTCTCAGGGGACCTGAGGAATTAACTGTTGCTGGAGGATTACTACCAAATTGCCACGCAGAAGTGCTTTTTAAACCCTCAAGTGCTGTCACAGTGAGTTATTGTTAATATCTGTGTTCTTAGGGGCAAGGCATTCAGCTGGAATATGATCCCCTCGAGAACAGAGACTGAGTCTCAGTTAACATTTCACAAGGGTGTCTGTCTGGTGTCAGACACTTTTGAGGTGTTGGCGAGGATGTGAAGCACCAGGGATGCCTGGGGAGATAGCTAGAAGCACTAAACAGGTTCCAGATTCCACCAAGTTTAGTTGGAAGGGAAATGCAGTGGTTCAAATAGGAGTCAGGTGTCCTCCAGGCTAAATAAATGGTATGCATGGGGATGTGGTAGGGATCCTAGGCAGGGGAAGACCAAGTGAGTGGAGAAGATGCTTAGAGAAAGAGGATGTAACCTGTGGGTCTGAAGCCTGTGGGAGCTTTGAGTAGGTAGAGAGGAGTGAGGAGGGTGTTCAGGATAGGAGACAAAGGACAAGCAGACATTTGAAAGTGGGATCTCGTGGCCGAGACTAAGGATGCCGCCAGGGAAGAGGGGGAACGATTGCTATTTGATTCTGTCCTTTGCAGCCAAAATGGTGGGTCTGGTCTTTTGAGTTCTGAGAAGTCGCTAAATGTATGGCCCCAGAGAGAAATGAGATCTAAATATAGATTGGGTCTTTCTAATAAAAGTGTACCATCTGAATTGAGTTACTCTGTACTTGTAAAAGCATTCCAGATTTTGAAAATTTAAGATGAAAAAAAGGAAAAGGAAAACTCGATTATATTTTTTATATTTATTCTGTGTTGAAATAATATTTGGATACATTGGGTTAAATAGGTTATAGTAACAGTACTTTCACCTGTTTCTTTTTACTTTTGTTTTAAAGTAACAGCCAGAAAATTTTCAGTTACAAACACTGCATATGCACGTGTGCATGCTCAGTTGTGTCTGGCTCTTTGCAACCCCATGACTGTAGCCCACCAGGCTCCTCTGTCTATAGGATTTTCCAGGCAAGCATGCTGGAGAGGGTTGCCATTTCCTTCTCCAGAGGATCTTCCCAACCCAGGGGTCAAAGCTGAGTCTCTTGTGTCTCCTGCATTGTCAGGCAGTTTCTTACAAACATTGCTCACACTCTGCTTCTGCTAGAGAAGTCTGCTCATGGTGCTGCCATGGCCAGCACACCAGCAGAGGCAGCCTGGTCCCAGCCCAGCCTAGCTTTCCTCTCTGTGAAGGTCTTCAGATGGGTCTTGAATGTCAAGGCTTTTAGACACCCCTATAACTCCTTGCAAGTGTACATCAGAGTCACAGCCCCAACATCTTAAGGAGCAGCTTAGCTTTTGCGTTGAAAGGGACAAGCATTCCTTGATCAGATGCACCCATATTTCTTTCCACCAAGAGCCCTGGTTCCTTGCCATGTGTCGCTTTACTGAAGTAGATACACTTGTCCTATGTTTGTAAATCGCATGCATGGGGAGTGAAATCTTTGGCTTCAGTTTGCACAGTGTAGGCAGGATCAAAACCTAGATCCTGGGCATGTCCTCACCCTTGATGCAGTCATCAAACCCTTGACAATAATGCTTTCAGGGACTTCCCTCTCCCCATTTCTCAGGTGAAAAACTGAGACCCAGAGACAGACAGACACTTTGTCAGGGATCCTGCTACCACTGTCTTTATCACCAGCAGTTCCCTCCTAAGTGGAATTCCATGGAGAGAAAGATGGTTTACCCTCTCCGAAGCCAGAACGAAATTTGGGGCCTCTCTTCTCCTGGCCCGTTAATGTGGGACAGTAAATCCAAGATTTTGGGGGCACTCATTTGAACCAGGAAAAATGCTGCCAAGGTGATGGTGGTCTGGTTGAGAGCGAACACGTCCTCTTCCCAAATCCTACGTGCACCCCTCCCCGTCCCTCTTTCCTATGTGTCTTGGCTTTCTTGCCTCCAGGGTGGCTAGCAGCTGCAGACAGCGCAGGTGGGTGGGGATGGAGCTGGCTCTGGGTGACACACAGAGGCCCTGGCTGCTACTGATCCAGGATTCAGGGCTGGGAGCCAGGCAGGCGGAGATAAGGCTCACCCTGGTGACAGGACCTCCCACATGCTGTTTATAAGCACATCTCCTGCCATCTGGGCCCTGTCCCCATGCCTGGCCTCTGTCCTGGGAAGCTGAGCTGTGTCACACACACATACACACTGCACTTTGATGTGTCCCAGGCCAGAGTGTTTGGGTAGAAACAGGAGATAGAGCAAAAGGCTCATCCCCAGGGAGGATCATCCCCGGGCATCGCCATAGACTCCTTGGAGCTTATCAGAGGCCTTACCCAGGGCTTGTTGGGAGGTGCTGGGCCCCTAGCTCTGCCACCCCCAGCCCAGGGATGCCACAGCAGCTTGGCAACAGGATATACTGCTCCTCTCCCTAGTATCCCCTGTGGTCACGGCCCTCCGTTGATTGACAGCATTTCACATCCCTAAAAATTACATTCTTTATCTGAAAAGAAACACTGTGAAATGTTAGCAACAGTAAATGTCTTTGGGTGTTGAGTCTATGGACGATTTTTCTATCTCTAATTTCCTTTTCTTTACTCTGAACATTTTTTTCAGGAAGCCTATATTACTTTATAACAATAATATCTGAACAAAGTTTTTTCTTTTTTTCCTGCCTGGAAACCAGGATATGACTTCCATGGAGCAGATTGTCTCCTTGGAGCAAAGATGAGTGTTTCTGAATTTGCCCCAGACCCACCCACATACCCACATGCTTCAGCCTCCTTTTTGCTCCAGCCTATTTCTTCTTCCTGGTGGTGAAGGAAGGGGGTGGTGGTGGTGGGGAATGGAGGGAAGGATGCCATTCTCACCATGCTGGGAGCTTTATTTACTTTGTTTCCCTTATTCATCTGAAATAAAGCCGGTCATAAGAAAGAAACAGCATGGGGGAGGAGAGCCTTTGATGCTGGGTCTCAGCCCCCACCAGCAGTTCGGTTCACACATCCCTGCCCAGTGCTCGTTCCATGGCCTTGTGGCTTTCATCATACATCACGTGCTGTCACTCCCACTCTTCCCCTGCACCTCTGCTGCACCCTAGAGCTTCTGCTGGACATGTCCATGACTGTTGTCTGTCCTCCCCTCTTACAGACTGTATTAGGCATGATTCTCTTTTATACACCTGACCTGGGAATTTGAGTCTCTGAGCTCATCTCTGGAGCTTTTCTCTTTCTCCACTTTGTCCAGTGACAGGAGGAGCAACCAGCTAGCTTCATTATATCTGTTGTTTTACCAAAAATGTTTGCAAGTATCATTTGCACAGACATCCAGCCCACGCTTACTATAAGTGGTTGATGAGGAGGATACAATGCTGGTGCTTTGTGTATTGCTTCTATCACATGACGGCTGTGGACTATCAGTGGTCTCTTTACTATTGCAACTAGAGTCATTAGTGTTTTTACATCTAGTTAGATTAGAGAGCCAATTTCATAAACCACATAACCAATTCAGGAAACTCATCCTTGTCTATTTCTCTGTCGGTCTGGAAGGACATCATTGTTAAGCTGTCAAGAAGAAAAGCTGTCAGGCCTTCTAGTTCTTTGACAAAACCTCAGATGTGTGGCCTTCTGTCCCATCATTTTCATATTGTTGGAGCATTTATTGTCTCCCTGGGAGTTGCAACTTGCTATGTGTTTGCTGCGGCTGAACCAAGAAAGAAAGCATATGCATATTTATATAGAAATTATGATTCCATAAAAGATTTTGAGGAGATGAGGAAGGCAAATATGTTTCAGAGTGCAAAGTGATTTTGGAGTAGAAAGGATTTCTTTGGGTTGAGTTCCATGGAAGTTTGTCACTGACTTTCATTTTTGTTTGGACTTCCCTGGTGGCTCAGCTGGTAAAGAATCCACCCGCAATGAGGGAGACATGTGTTCAATTCCTGGGTTGGTAAGAGCCCCTGGAGAAGGGAACAGCTTCCCACTCCAGTATTCTGGCCTGGAGAACTCCATGGACTCTATAGTCCATGGGGCTGCAAAGAGTTGGACAGGACTGAGTGACTTTCACTTTGTTCTTGAACTATGAATATCTGGGCTAAGGAATAGTTTCTCTTGATAAATAAGCAATTAATAAATACCATGGACACTAAAAAAATAATCCTTAAAATTCTATTCCTCTGGAACCACTCTTGGTAACAAAATCTATGTTAGTCATGGTTCTGCAAAGAAACAAAGCCAATAGAATCTGTCTGTCTGTCTGTCTGTCTGTCTGTGTATGGAATTAGTTCACATGATTGTGGAGGCTGAGAAGTCCCAGTTGGCAAGCTGGAGACCCAGGAAAACTGTTTTTGCTTCTGGTCCATGCCTGAAGGCCTGAGAACAAGGAGGACAAGTGGTGTTAGGTCCAGTCCAAGGCCAGGAGAAGACTGATGTCCCCACTCATGTAGTCAGAACAGGCAGAGCTCCCTTTTATTTAGCCTTTGTGTTCTATTCAGGCCTTTGATTGATATGGCCCCTATTCGAGGCCTAATGAAGTCCACCCTCATTAGGGGGTACAATCTACTCAGTCTAGTGATTTCTCTTGGTAACCAGAGCATTTCCTAGAATGTACACTCACCAAGTTGAGTGGACGAGAAATCACGCATGTATTATGGTGTATGTGTGTATGTGTATGTGTGGTAGGGTTAATCATGAAGTCATGTCTGACCCCTTGCAGCTTCATGGAACTGTAACCGTCCAGGCTCCTCTGTCCATGGGATTTCCCGGGAAAGAACACTAGAATGGGTTTCCCTTTCCTTCTCCAGGGGATCTTATGTTTCCAACCCAGAGATCAAACCTGCGTCTCCTTGCATTGGCAGGTGAATTTTTTACTGCTGCGCCACCAGGGAAGCCCTGTGTGTATGTATAAGCATACATATATATATGGTTTATTGAATTTTATTTAATTAGTAACTTTTATATACTAAAATTATATTTTTGCATAATAATGATCATATTCAAAATAGTTTACCTCTGGAAGGCAGAAAAGGAAATGAGATTAGAGAGGGATTCACAAAGGCTTCAAATTTATCTATAATATTTTATTTCTCAATAAAATGCTAAGATTTTATTAAGCTGGGCAGTTGTGAACCAGGTGTATTTTATATTATCTCAATACATTATGACATGTTGAAGATATTTACAGTGTAGAAGGAAGGGAGTGAGGGAGGGGAAAAGGAAGGATAGAAAGTAGGGGGAAAGGAGCAAGAACAGAGAAGACCAGGTGACCCCCAGAATGATGCCAAACTCAGGCCACAGACCCAGCGTGGAGGAGCCCCTGTCACCACTGTCGACCTTGGCCCCAACACCCTTGTCACCCACCTCCAGAATAGAGTCTCCGTGGTCCCCAGTCCCTGGATCTTTGTGTCACCGCCTCCCAATCCCATTCAGGCACATCCCAGGTTACACCCCTCACTCTAGACCCCCAGGGGGAGGGGGAAGAGAAAGGAGGCATTTTGCATTTGCACCTTCTCTATGGAGAGGTGGTCCCTGATGCGTAATGTGGAGAGTTTCTGTAGTGCAAGGAGGATTTGAAGGTTCAAATAACAGCCCCAAATTAAAAAGCCCAGTGCCAACCATGCCCGAGAAGACTGGGCTCCCTCTGCAAGATCCCAAGCTGGGTCTTGGACCGCCAATCCTTCCTTCCATCCTAGCCCATCCCCCACGCTACGCTCCCAGAGGAGCAGATGTCCTCAGCCCTGCTTTATGGATGCTGGAGAACTGGACTTGCTGGAAGCAAAATCCACATCTTTTTAACTTCCAGTTAAGAGAGGCACTTCCCATAGAAGCTTGCACCTCCTCTCTCTGATTTCACCCTTATCATAGATATGGTTCCTTCTAGCGCTTGCTTCATCCTTGCCATGGGGGAAAGGCCAAAGAAGAGGTGAACTTTCCCTTAGTTGTCCTGCATCAGAATACTTTGACGAGCATTGGCTTTACTAAAGCAAACATGGTAGCAGACAACCAGACTTGGCATGGAACAGAGACCTCTGTGAGAGGAGGCATTTTCTTTTTTTCCTGAAGTCAGTGACCATGGGGGTTTCCAGGAGGTGGGACAGTGAGGGGAAATGTCTTATCTGAGACTCTGGACACTCTTCAAATTGTTCTAGGTGAACATCTGTATCAATAGTTCACCAATAGGAAAGACTAAAGATCTTGAGTACAAGTATGAAAAGGGGCAGGGCCAGAGTACAGATGTGCCTAAAGAGAAGGTGCCTTGGCGCCAAAGACATGGGTTGCGTGCAGAACACTGACCCTTCTTCAAACCACCCGACAGTGTATTCAAGGCTCAGAGAAGAGTCACATTTTCTCAAAATTCAGTAAGAGGCATCTTTCATTTCAATCTCCTGCCTTTGTGTAGCAGACACAATACTCTCGTGACAAATGCAGGTGAATTGAATTTTGTTTTTTTTCCCCCCATAATAGTTGCATACAGCAGAAAACTAATGTATTAGTTATCAGAGGTGAAAATAAGCATAATGCCTGATCCCGAACTTGAAATTGCATAACTTCAGCCAAATGGCTTTTGATTGAATTGCACATTTGTTTTCCTTGTCTTTTTTTTTTCCCTCTTCTTTTTGTGAAATCTCCATTTACGTGTGATGATCATAGCTTATTAGTGGGCCACTTTGGAGCACACTAAATGAGAGCACTCATTTAATGCCCCACAGCCTTACCCACAGGCTCTTAGATGCTCACCCTGAAGCCCTTAGTACTTATCTCCTCCAAACCTAGACTCTAGGATATATCTTTTTACAGTTCACTTTTTTAATGCACAGAATCAAAGCCTATGTGTCTATTCAGGAGAATGGGGCTTTTGTTCAGTGAGTAGAGCCCAGTATTGAAAATGAATATCATTTGAGCATTTCCTGTATGCCTGGTGCTTCATATAGATTATATCTAATCCTCACATCATCTGAGGAAGGGAGATATTATCCTCACTTAACTGATTACAAAGCAGGATGTTAAAGGAGATGATAGACTGATTGGAAGGATGAGATAAAGAGAAGGATAAACAATAAACCCTGGGGTTTGGCCTGAACACAAGGCGGATGGTGTTGACCTTAAGAGATGGAAACCTGGGTAACAGGGATTAACTGTGGGGTGAAGATCAAAGGGATGGTTTAGAAGTCATTTAATTTGAGAGGCCCCACTAAAGGCCAAGTGGAAATGTCAGTCACAGAGTTGATGAATTTAAGAGTTAAGAGAGGGTTGAACTTTTGGGCTGGCCTTGGAATCATTGTACCTAAGTAACCACACTCAGTGCCAGCTGGCTGGCAAGTGTCTGAGCCCAGAGTGCCCCCCCCCCACTCCCTTGCTGGGCTTTGTGATTGCAAAGCCCAGCTTCCCCCTCTGTCCCTTATACCCTACTCCTGAGCCCAGGGAGAGGATGGATGGCATTCAGAGTCAGTCACCCATGCTGGGGCCTTTAGGCTGGGAAGTAATTGTAGATTTTATAATTGCAGGAAGGATAAATTTATCAAAGCAATATATATATATTTCTATGCCTCATTTAATTCCATCTAAACACAATAGAAGATGGGAAGCAGGAATGCCCTCATGAGAGATGGTTTCACTTCCTTGCCTTAAATCAGAATTATCATGAGAATTGCCATCCCATCACGTCAGCCAGAGCTCTCTGATTCTTCTCAGAGTTCTCACAGATATTCTTGCTCCCATTTCCACTGAAAAGGACTCTGAAATTTGGTGCTTAGAATGCTGTGTAATCTCCTTTCCTGTGATTTTGGTCCAGACCAGCTCAATTCAGAACACATTTATTAAAAATGTATATGTGTCCAGTCTGACGGAGAGAAACAAGGGTGTGTGCATTGTTCCCTGAAATGAAAGTTATGATGTGGGGTCTGTCTAAGAATCTATTGGGGTGGAATGTAATTGCATGACCATCAAAGAAAGCTATGTTAAACCACTTGTAGCTATACACTGTTAACTACCTTTAAGGAAACCAACTATATCATGAGCCTGTCAGTCTGGCAGTAATGGCAGTGAATGTGGATTTTGTTCCTATATATGGTTTCTGGTAACCATGGGTATATGGTGTGGCTCAAGAGGGACTTTCTCTTGAGGCAGAAGAAGGATGTCTATCTGTGAGACATCATAGGAGAACAGAATGAGGAGTTAAAATGAAATCAAAGCCTGAGCATATAGCACCTAAAGAAGACCCATTTATTAAAAATCTTTTGTGCAGAAGACACTGTTCATGAAGCAGGAATAATAAGTTTGGCTTACTGTCCTCTTGCTATTCACAAGTTGATAACCCATTGGGGGCAGATAACCCATTCACCAGCAATTTTAATACAATGCAGTAATCTTAAGGGCAGAGTGAGATGGGTGAGGGGTGGACAATCCCACCACTGGGGAAAGTGGAAGGGACTTTTTGGGAGGGGTGTCATTAGAACTGGGCCTAGAGTGCTAGAATTTGGATGCAGGAAGATGGGTGTGGAGAGAGCCTCAAAGACAGAGGGAGCAGCAACAAAAGACTTGGAGTTGAGAACCCCGGTTTAAGTCACGGGAAGAGTGAGGAACACACTGACCACACAGGACAGGGGTTCATGATCACCACAACTGAAATGGAAGTATGGAAAAAGTCAAGGGGACTATGGATATTCTCTAGTGATGGAGGCTGGGATTTACTCTTTGGATGATGGAAAATTATAGAGGTTCCTTGAGCAGAGAGAGGCATGGTGTGGTCAGAGCTACATTTCAAGGAGGTTAATTGAACAGTTGTGTATGGCATGAACTTCGTGGATGGGGCTGAGGGGACACTTGAGGCCACCATTCAGCCTAGGTAACATTAGTCCGCAAAAAGTACTATACACATGAATGCATATAAACAAGTTTAAAAATCAGCGACTTGAACTTCACAAAATCATTTGTCCCTTCACTACCTTCTTTCAAATTCTTGCCAAACATTGAGATTGTCAAGAGAAGCCAGTCATGTCATCTTTGAGTCTTAATATCCTTCGGTGGCTCTTCTTTATCTCTAGAGCAAACACCAAGCTTTGGTGTAGAATTTCAGGTCTTTACCCATCTGGCCTCACTTCACCCAACTCAGAGCTCCCACCAAACTACCTTGGCTGTCCCGCCATCTCCACTTCTTCTGCCAAAGGATTTTTGCTTGCATTTCTCTGTGTCCACTCAGCACTCCCTCATCCTTCTGAGGAGCTGGCTCTGTGTTGCTTTTGATCAGCAGCCTCCACAGCTCCTTGAGTCAGGAAGCTTGTCTCTCATCCGTGAGCCTCTGGGGCTCAATACAATGACCCCATGATCAGATGCTCTTCTAGCCCAGCCCTGGGATTGTTGGCTTCTCCAGCAGGTGTTTACACAGTGGTCACACCTTCCCTCAGGCCATCAAATGAGTATCCCTGACCTCAAGCTTGTCTCAGGATCCCCATTCCACCAGGGAGGCTAGACTCTAAGGCTTTCCAGTTGAGTCTCTAGGGATATGGAGTCTAAAGGAAACTTACTTCAGAGCCTTGAGACACAGCTAATTCTTGGCCAATTCTGATTGAGAAGGTGCCTGTTGGCCTCCCTTTCCCAGGTTGTCTGGGGAAGTATTTTCTAAGCTTAAAGGATCTGGGTCCTTGGCTCTCATCCCTGTGTAGGTAGAGGGAGCCAGCCAAGGGAGATGAATGACTCCAGTGGACTACTTGTCAAGGTAATAAGTTCCAGATTCTCCCCTAAAAAGTCTTGGTAAAGGAAGATAGAGCGACTCAGAGCTGTTTCCTCAGAAACACAGCCTCAGGCTGATCCTCCATATATTGTCATTTTTGTATCATTTATGTCACACACCTGCTCCTTGCTGGATGCTGTACCTTGGTTACTTCCTCGCATCCACATACACACCGGTGAGTTCTACGTCTGCCCTGGACACAAGATCCCACCTAAGGACTTGATGTCTGACTCTGTCTCTGCTTACAGAGAAAAAGAATGGTGTCCACGGATTGCTGAGGATCCCTGGGAAGGGGTTGAAAGTGAAGATAACAGACCAGCAAAAATCAAGAGTCAAGTGCTCACTGTGCCTACGAAGACTGAGCTCTTTTCCCAAGATCCTTACTGCGGCCAGACCAGACCCTGGTCTACATCCTTTACATACAATACCTCCTTCTTCCGCCCCAACTCCCCACCACTGTAGCATCCTCAGAACCACTCTGAAGGCGCCACTGGACCATTCACAGAGCAAAAGGAATGGATTGTTCAGTAGCTTTCCTTGGAATCTCATGGTTAGTAAGTGCTGAAGCTGGCATTTAACTCAGGATCTGCCAGGTCAGAGTTCAAGTCCAGCCACCCTGATAAGAGGCGGCCTTTGGAACCCAGGAGACTGGGTTTTCTTCTTCGCCCTACACAACTTAGCATGGAACATACTTTTCTTAGCAGTATTCGTTGGCATAGAAATCCACACTATGTTCTTTGCAGTTTTGATCCAAGATTCAGGAGTCCTCTGAGTTAAGGGTCAAACATATGACATTCACTCATGTGAGAAATATGTTGCTATCCATCTCAGGGTACGGATTCTCCTGTTAAAATATGCTTTCCTTGCCTCCATACTTGTGCACATGTTTTTCTCTCCCTGGAATGCCTTCTCCTTTCTTTTTATTTATGATTCCTCATTCTTCAAGGTCCAGCTACAGCATCTCCTCCTCTTCTGCCGGAGATGCCAGGGTGAGGCACTCTGTGATCAGGTGTGTGCCGTTACTGAGAGCCACGACGTGGAGCCAGAGCCGTGTCAGCAGCTGCCACCTTCATGCATAACTTTGTTCTGCACAGCGTGGCAGACTGTGAAGTGGATTCAGCACAGAGGAGCGGTTAGAGATGCTCTTCCCTTGGACACTCGACTCTGGGGAAAGACCCAGATCACTGCTTCCGTCAGTCCCCCTCCCTCCAGCTCTTGGGACTGTCATACTGAGGGAAATGACATAGCAGAGTAGAGCTGCCAAGAACACATGCACATCTGATGGTGGAGCTGAAATCAGCTGCTTTAGTGGAGCTAGTGGACTTCTGCCATGGGCACAGGGTCCGGAGAAGACAGAAGGCTGAGGAGATACCTGGCTGGCCCCAGAAGACTGGGCTTTGCAGCCTCCTGGGGAGCCCAGGAATGGGATCTTGAAAACCCTGGTATAAACCTAACTTTGTATATCCATGAAGGACTCTGCCATGTGCCACGAAGCCCCTAGCCACAGGATTTCCCCAGCTAGAAAGAGCTCCCGCCCCAAAGTCTGGCTCTATTTTTAGGGTGGCCCACCTTCTGCGGCTGAGTGCTGTGGGGATTGAAAGGCCTGGCCCTCTCACCCCAACTGCTGTGCAGGGTCCCCAACTCTTTGAGTTCCCTGTGGAGTTGGCTGAGCCTTCTGTGGAGACCCCACTGCACCTTCCCTGCTCCCTCTTCCCAGTCCAGCTTCTTTCCTTGCCCTCCCGTGGAGCTCAAGAGGGCTCCATAATAGACATTTGGCTCACCAACCTCTGTCTCAAGCTCTGCCTCCCAGCCAGTCAGCTTGAGGCAGTACCCAGAGTGACTTTACCGTAAAATGTCATGGAAAATGAGAAGACCAGAGGGGCTCAGTCCTTCCTCAGTGGTGTAAGCCTGCAGCTCCCCTGGTCAACTGCAAATGAGGAATGGTTGAGGGCAGGCGGATGGGGAGTCACAGAGGTGCAGGGTGGGTTTGTGAATGATCACGTGCGTGGATGAGTGAGGTGGCCTGCTGGCCTGTGTGCTCCCTGGGGGCCGAGCTCATCCTGGTCTATCAGTGAACCCATCGCTCACTGGTTAGTGACTCCTTCATCCCAAGAGGTGCCTCGGAGGACCCATCTATCTGCTCATCCTCTGCCTCTGCCTGGGTAGAGACAGACTCCATCTGGTTCTGAGGGGTCTTCAGATGGTGCCTGGCAGCGCTGGAGGAGGCCCTCCTTCTGACACATCTCTGCATCCTGTCCCTTTCCTCTTAGGCCATTTTATTAACTTGCTAGACCTGCCACAGAGTGGGTGAATTAAATGACCCAAACCCACTGTTGCCCAGTTCTAGAGGCTGTAAGTCCAAAATCTAGGTGTCGGCTGGGTTGGTTCCTTCTGGGACGGGAGGGAAGGGTCTGTTCCAGGCCTCTTTCCTTGGCTTGCTGGTAGGTGGCCATCTGCTGCCTCCTTTCACATCATATGCTTGTTGCCCGTGTGCTAGCTTGTGTCCAGAATTTCCTCATCTTACAAGGACAGCGGTCATATTGGATTAGAGCCCACCTTCATGACCTCACTTCAACTTCGTCACCTCTGTAAAAACCTAATCTCAAGATAAGCTCATAATCTGAGGTTCTAAGATTAGAACATTAACGAATGAGTCTGGGGTTGGGGGGACACAGTTCAGCTCACAAGCCTGGCTTCTTCAAGCCAAGCCTGGAAGAAGGGTGTGGGGACAGCATGCTGCCTGTTTCTGCTCCCTGTTTCCTGGAGACAGCAGGAGCTCTGGTGACTGACATCTGAAAGCATATTGTGGGGCAGCCTTCCTTTCAGGGGTCCCTTTCCATGGTCTTGGCCATCCCCGTAATCAACACTTTGGAAACCTCTGCATTTCCCATCTTCTCTCTTTCTTGCTCAAGTCCAATACAGTGTTACACCCCTCCTCTCCTGTAACCTTTAATTTACGATGTTCCTAATCTAACCCTCCCTCTGTACGCTGGATTACTGTTATGGATTTTTGAACTTGACTCTTTCCTGCAAGTTTCCTCATCTTTGATGTGATGTTCTGTTGTGGGTGGATGCTGGGCTTCCTTGGTGTTACATGTGTGGACATTGTCAATGATCTGATAACTCAGATTGGGCCCAGGAATCCACTGGAGCCAGTGGGCTATCTCAACTCCCCAGCAGTACAGGGATGGAATGTTAGAACCCATTGGCTTTGCTGGCTTCTCCCTTGAGCCTCGCTTGTCTCTCATATGTCATCAGCTGGTGGCCAGGCAGCAGCTGCTGTGGTTTGAGTTCTGACTTTTCTGCTATAGCACCCATGTTGACACCCCACATTTTCTCACCCTCAACTGCAGAGAAACTTAGCATTTATCCCTGGATCTCTCCCTGGCACGGGGTTGAAATGCCCATAGGATTGTGACAGATGTGGTTCCAATCCCTCCTCTCCCCCTGGGGCCTTGGGTGGTATCCTCCCCTCCTTGAGCTGCTTTGGTTTCCTCTTATAGAATGACTTTGATGGTAACTATTGCACATGGTTGACCTGAGGATGAATACCATGGGGATGAAATTAAATCAGGAAGCATGGGGCCAGGCATCCGGGCGGCTATTGGGAGTATCTGTTCTCCAGAAGGCAGCTGCGAATAGATCAGTGGGGAGGCAGGCTGGAGGAGACTCAGGCTCATACTGCCTCCTGAGCACAGGTGCACACACCTGCCCAGGAGGGTCCTGACCCTTAAGATCACCATTTCCATCCAGCCTACACTGCTCCCTGGATCCCGGGGCTGCAGAACCGCTCAGAGGCCCTCTTAGGGAACAAGGCAAGGTGGCAGCCGTGTGGTGCCCTGAACTTGGATAGCGCTGCACACCCTTGTCCTCTACACATCCTTCACCTGTGAGCATCTCAGCCTCTCTGAAGTCCCACTGCCATGAAGAAAGTGCAGCTGAGCCTCCTCCAAAGACTCTTTGTTGTTGTTACACTGGTCTTGGTTGCTGCGTGCAGGCTTTTCTCTGGCTGTGGCGAGTGAAATGGAGGCTACTCCCGCACTGTGGTGCTCGGGCTTCTTGTTGCGGTGGCTCCTCTTGTTCTGGAGCACTGACTCTAGGCACACGGGCTGCACTAGTTGTGGCTTGTGGGCCCTAAAACACGCAGGCTTCAGTAGTGGTGCACGGGTTTAGTTGTTCCATGGCCTGTGAAATCCTCTTGGACCAGGGATTGAACCCGTGTCCCCTACATTGGAGAGTGGATTCTTATCCACTATACCACCAGGGAAGTCCTTTTCCAAAGACTTTTGATCTCAGAGCTCTTTAACTGAACTGTCAGGCAGGACGCTGGTGTCCTGAGGGTCTTCTGGCACAGTGTGGGATCACTGGGTCAGGTGTGCCTCTGGTCCCTGCCTCCTCTCTGGCCACAAAGGCTGAGGCAGCTCATCTGAGAAAATACTGAGCCATCCCAAACTACATAAACCCCATTCTCCCTGCCCCTAGAGCTTCCTTTTCCCTAAGTAGATGAAAAAAGCATCTGTTGCAGAAAAATAAAATGCCTTATGTGGCAGACCAGTTGGCTGGCTCTCTTTATGGGGTGTGTTGGACCAGGTGTGAGTAAAGCTCCCATTTGTCAGAAGCTCTCTGCCTTAGCAGCTCCCTGGCTCTCTGAGCCTCCTTGTCCTGGCCCCTCTGCCTCTAGGCTTTGAGATGCCCCTGTCCCCTGGCTGGTGGCAGAGAAGGCAAAAATATCCGAAATCCTCAATCCCAAGCTGACCTTGGAGATCAAACCTCCTTCAATCCCTCTATGCTCCCCCAGGAGCTACTGTTTGTCCTGGTGGGGAAATGAAGGCACCCTGGGTTACTTGATCCTTGGGCCTCATCTCTGCATCTATCGCTGAAACCTCGGTGGGAGGTAGGGAATGCCCGTGGTTGGTTGTACCTGTTGCTGCCCCTGTGAGCCTCTGCCATCCCTCCAACAGGATTGCCTTTCCTCCCTATCCTTAAATGTTTCAATCCCACCACATCACCCTCCCAAATCAAGATTAAACACTTCCTTCTTCTTAAAGTCTTCCCTTTTTCCTTCTACTGATCTTCTGAACTATCCTTGTGATCTGGCTTTGGTCATAACTTCTGTGCATGATTTTCCCCCTCCTATCAGTCTGCAGACATCTCAGGGGAAGCCAGTCTTACTCTAAGTGTTTATTGAGGACCAGCTGTGTCCAGGGACCTTAAGTGTTTTGTACTCTAATCACTCTGGGGAGGGGGAGCATCTTTATCTTCATTTTATTAGTGAGAACATTAGGGTTGGGGACATGGAGAGACTTGTCCAAGGTAATGATATTTCAGAGGTGTCAGGGCCTGAGTTTGAGCCTTGATCTTACTGCAAACTTCATGTTATCACTTGAAGTTTCATAGCATCAGTTCTTTTCTCTTTTAAATAAGATTTTGATGAAATTCCATCCCCAGATTTCCAAATTCTATTCCCTTGCAGTACGGGAAATGCAGCTCCATCATCCATTTAAATGGGAGCAGTTTTATTGAAGTTGTAGATGCAGAAGTTAGACAATGACCTGAGTGGATGGAGATGCTGGCAAACTTCCTAGACTGTAAGGTTAGACTTTTCATGTTGGGTGTTCGTTATGCTAATTAGTACCAATAAAACCAACCTGCTCAGTTGTGATTTTTCCGACCAGAGGAAGCTTCCAATCAGAACCCTTTGTGGCCCTTCATGACACGTCCTGACTGTTGGAAGGAGAATACCAGTCATACTCAGGGGACCATTCCAGGTCCACCAAGGTTGGCAAAGCTGCCCCCAGCACACAGGGGTGTGCTGAAGCATAATGGGTCATAGCACTGGCTCTCAGGCCACAGCGTCCCGGTGGGACTTGAACCGACTCCGAGCTCCACATCGCCCCTGGTTAAGCAGGCTGTCTGGAGAGGGCTGGGGCATCTGTTTGTGCACAAAACTGCAGGCTTTGAAGACAGCTGAAGGTGGGCACCACTGGTCCCTGGTGGGAAAGACCCAGGCCCTAGGAAGGGCAGGGGAAACACAGAGGGATGCTCAGCCTGGGGTCCTGTGATGGGCCCAGAAGAGCAGGACAGACTACATTAGGGAGTGTTCTGGGGAGGACAGGGATCCCAGGGCAGGGAGTGACTTCCTGGCTTTGAGGATACTTTTGAAATTCTAGGACTATTATAGCATGGCTCCATTCTCCATCCAAAGTGGAAAAGAGACTTCAGAAGAGAGAGGGCGACCTTTGCAGACAAGTTTAAGTATCTGCTATTCACCAGGCCCTGGTAGTATAAAGCCTGCGGCATCCATAATGGCGGGTAACAGGTTGCTCTGTGTGATGCTGAGCCTTGTAAGTCCCCCAGAGATGAGCCACTCGGTGCTGATGGAGCAAAAAGCCCTTCCAGACTTAGCACACCTGTGAGGCCCTGGTCCCCCGCTGCTGCCCTGGGGCTGCTGGTGACCTCATTAATTCCCACGCCTGTCCCAGCCTTCCCAGCCCTCCTGTTGGCCAGTGGTTCATTGGTCATTTCTGATTCAGTCTCAAGAGAAGTTGCGGTTAGATCACAGGAGGCCAGGACTTGTACCCTCAACTCCTGGGTTTCAAATTCTACTTCTGTCACTTACAAGCTATGTTTCCTTGGGTGATTAATCTTTCTGAATTCTTGTTTCTTTTTATATAAAAGACTTTTACAGTGATTCCCAGGTCACAGGACTTTGGTCAGGGGGAAGATGAGTTAATGCAAGGGTCAGCAAAATTTTTCCATAAGGGATTAGATAGGACCTGTTTTTTTTTAATTTATTTTTTAATTGAAAGATAATTGCTTTTCAGAATTTTGTTGTTTTATGTCAAACCTCAACATGAATCAGCCAGTATACATATATCCCTTCCCTTTCGAACTTCCCTCCCATTTCCCACCGCATCCCACCTCTCTAGATTGATACAGAGCTCCTGTTTGAGTTTCCTGAGCCATACAGAAAATTCCTGTTGGCTATATATTTTACATATGGTAATGTAAATTTCCATGTTACTTTTTCTATACATCTCACCCTCTCCTCCCCTCTCCCCATGTCCATAAGCCTATTCTCTATGTCTGTTTCTCCACTGCTGTCCTGTAAATAAATTCTTCAGCACCATTTTTCTAGATTCCATATATATGCATTAGAATACAATATTTATCTTTCTCTTTCTGACTCACTTCACTCTGTATAATAGGTTCTAGGTTCATCCACCTCATCAGAACTGACTCACATGCATTCCTTTTTATGGCTGAGTAATATTCCATTGTGTATATGTACTACAATTTCTTTATCCATTCATCTGTCTATGGACATATAGGTTGCTTCCATCTTCTAGCTATTGTAAATAGTACTGCAAAGAACAATGGGATACATGTGTCTTTTCCAATTTTGTTTAGACAGGACCTATTTTAGGCTTCATGAGCCATGACATCTCTTTAGTTGTAGCAACAAAGCAGTCCTAGGTGATACATAAACAAATGGGGGTGGCATTTGTTTTATTTAGTTCCAATAAAATGTTACTTACATAAACAGGTGGTGGAGTAGTGGGGTTGTGTGGATTTAGGCCTGTGGTAACCCCTGAATTAATGCACATAAAACAGTATAGGGCCTGACACAAGGCAATCCATGAATAGTGATGGTTGTTAGTATTATCATTATTCCTATTACTAGTCATATTCAGAGAGAGCTGAGCAAAGTCCCCAGGTTCTAGCTGGAAGGTGTGCATGCAGGGAGTAGTGATCCAGGAGATGCTGGTGGGTGGTACCGAGTGAGACCATCACATGACATTTCAGAGCGCTCTGATGTTCTCAGACAGCTACAATGATAGGAGTGTTAGCACAGGGCAGAGCAGGGTAATCTTATGTAGGGTAAATGTGTGTGTGTGTGTGTGTGTGGTGGGGAGGGCAGGAGAGGAACATTTCACATTCTTTGCCAGACGGATCTATGTGCAGTCATAGAGGAACTCCCTGTCACTATTTGTCACTTAGATTCTCTACCTGTAACTGATAGAAAAGCCCATCACCTTTGTTGTTGTTCAGTCACCAAGTCCTGTCCGATTCTTTGTGACCCCATGGACTGCTTCTCTGTCCCTCACCATCTCCCAGAGTTTGCCCAAGTTCATATCCAATGAGTCGACGATGCCATCCAACCATTCTGTCCTCTGTCACCCTCTCCTCTTTCTGCCCGTCACCGTAGCAGGGCCCTAATTGGAAACGCTGCCCTGAGACAACTGTCCCCTTGGTTACAACACGTTTGGGACCCTCTGCAGCCTCTCAGAGACACCCGGGGCCAGGGAGAGCACGGGACAGCCTCTGCGGCTGGCCCATGGTGTAACTCTCTCCTTCTGATCCCTCTTCTCCAAGTTCTAGAATATTCTCTAGAGCCTTTTCTCTTCGGCTTTCAGATGCACTGTCTGTGTTTTGTACTAGAACCCAGGGCCGGAGGCTTCCATACACAGGAGCTTAGGACATCCCAACAAGATGCCCACATGATGGTGTCGTGAGGGGAGAATTGAGAGGCTGCTGCCTCAGGTACGAGTCAGGGATCCTTCCCTGGGGACCACACTCAGCTTCTACACAGAAGGCCCTGGCGGAGGAAAAATAGAGACTTTTCTGACAGCTGCACACGCTGATCTGTCTAGATAAAGCCTTGGGAAAGAACATTATTATCCAACAGTGATGCTGGAACATTGCCCAGATATCAATTCCTGGATGAGTCACCACAGATTCTGCAAGCATGGGCCAGACAGATTCTGAAAGGTCCCAGAGCTCTTGGCTCATTTGCAGCCCAGGTCTAAATGTCTTCACTTTGCTGAGGAGACTGAGGGTCATGCCGGGGTGTGTCTGGCTTCCCATCCCATAGGTGGGCGGTGAACCTTCCAGGCCCAGGACCAGAAACCCCCCGTCTAGCCCTGCACCTCACAGTCACCGCACCTCTTACCCATGCTAGTGGCATCTGTCTTTGCTGCTCACAGCTGGGCGCCCAGCCCCTGGACCCGGCCTTGTCCCTGGTGGCTGCAGGTGTGTAATTGCTGACCATGAAGGCACGTTCCCCTCTCTGTGCTACCAGTGGGACCTCCTTGGAGAAATTTAAACCCTTGGGGCCTCTGTCAATTGGGATTACAAAGTAACTGAAAGAGGAAGGGGCAGAACATTTGAAAATAACCCCTGGCATCTGTCCAGGGACGCGGTCTCAAGCTGGGTTCTCCCAGCAGCAGGTTTTGATTGCAGGTGTTTGGTTTGGTGGGTGATCAGGGCAGCACCTCCTGTGGGTTACCCAGATGGCTCTAGTGGCAAAGAGCCCGCTTGCCAATGCAGGGGACATAAGAGCTGGGTTCGACCCCTGGGTCCAGATGACCCCCTGGAGGAGGGCATGGCAACCCCCTCCAATATTCTTGCCTAGAGAATTCCATGGACAGAGGAGCCTGGCGGGCTGCAGTCTATAGGACTGCAAAGGGTGGGACACGACTGAAGCAACTTAGCACGCGGAGAAGCACCAGCAGGGGCCAATACAGAGCATGAGTGAGCAAGCTCTGGGTATGGAGGCAAACCCAAGGGGGCCTCTGGGAGAGTTGGAGTCATGCCACCTAAAGGTGTGGAGCCCCCTCCCACCTCCTTGCTGGCTCGCATCACAGATGTCAGCCCCTCCCTACAGGCTGCTACACAGAAGTGCCGGTGAAGGCTGGCCCCGCAAAGATGACTGCTGCATCTTTTTGATAAGTTAGGAAACTGAGGCTCAAAGCAATTAAGGAACTTTCTGATAAGCAGGCAAGCTGAACTTCAAGTCCACTCCTCTCTGGCTGCAGAGCTCTGCTTTCTCTGCCATACTTGTGGGTTCCAGCACTTTCCACTAGTGGAGCATGGGATGAGAGGGCCCCCAGCAGAATCTTTCCTGCCTTTTTCTCAGCCTTCACTGCCCTGGTGAATTCCCTTATAACATCCTTCCTCCTCCTCATGTTCAGAGCAGTTAACTTTGGCCTCATTATTATTTCATTGGGCTGAGCTTTAGTGAAACACAGCCCTTAATTTGTTTATTTAACATTCCTGGCCTGCAATTGCTGATAGAGTAAGACTGATTAATTAATTAATTGTAGCCTGCCACGGCTCCTGCCGGATCATTCCAGACACTGACGCGAGCTCAGGCAGAGGGGGATGGTGACAGATGGGTCATGGAGCCCTGGCCTGAGGGCAAGGCAGGGAAGGTACAGGTTGGCCTCTCTCAGTCCTGACTTTGTTTGCCAGGTTCTGAGGCCACTCAGGCCTGGTTGAGGCAAGAAGCTAGCCTTTTCCCCAGCCACCGGGAATCCAGATCCACCATGTTTCTTTGTGCAATACCTTGGGCTGTATTTTGGGGACCTTAGATTCGCTTTGGTATCATTGTCTTTCTGCCAGATTGACCCAGAAGTCCCAGAGAAAGGGTTGCCTACATGGAGCTTGTCTGAAGTGGCCCTTGTTCTGATGGGCTTGGCTGGGATGGCTGGGAACTCCAGGGAGCCCCAGCCCCTCATTGCAGCGGCCAGTCTTGTCAAGTCTAGTGCCCTACGGCTAGAACTCAGGCACTTTCTTCCTGTTTGAGACCAAGGCTCTGCCGTCCTCCGAGAACTGGGTCTGGAAGGATGACGACCTTTCTCTCACCCTACAGTCATCTGCTGACCCAAGACCCTGGGCCCCAGGATTCAAGTTTTGCCCATCAGGTTGTCCTCCTGTGACCTCTGCTTGTATCACTGTGACTCTGACCAGTTGTCATTTGCTCCTAAATCCGTGTTTATTAAAATGCCTGTTATGTGCCAGACTCAGTCCTAGGCACTAGGGCACAGTTGTGGCCCCTTTCTTCAGGGGGCTTCCTCTCTTCCATCCAGGAAATGCTGCTTTGTTTTGGCTCCTTCTGCACCCTTCCTCCATTGCCCACCAGCCCCGGTGGATCTTTTCTCTCATGTTTGGTTAAAGTACCCTCTGTGTACTGGATGTTAACTTCCTTGGTGGCTCAGATGGTTAAGAATCTGTCTGCAATGCAGGAGACCTGGGTTCAATTCCTGGGTCTGGAAGATCCCCTGGAGAAGAGCATGACAACCCACTCCAGTATTCTTGCCTGGAGAATTCCATGGACAGAGGAGCCTGTCTGGCTAGTCCATGGGGTTGCAAAGAGTCGGACACGACTGAAGCAGCTAACACAACACTATGTACTCGACGTTACCTCCTTTGATTTCCGCTGTGAGTCTACAAGCAAGAGTTACTATTTAACTTGACGGGAGACTAAGATTCGAGGAGATGACTTGACCTGTGTCAATCCACAAGGTGTCAGGGGTAGTGCTTATAACCTGGGAATTGCACCTGAAGTTCAGAGCCCAGTCTATTTGTCTTGGCCCACTGAGCCCCAGCCATCCCTGCTCTGTTCTGTTTTGCTGTTTTTGAAATGGCTATGAACAAGTGTGCTATGCTGGGGCATTTCTCCCAGGCTCTGGAGAAATGGAAGCTCTTATTTTGAAGTTGTATTTGTCTTTCTTTAGTTGCTAAGTCCTGTCTGACTCCTTTGTGACCCCATGGACTGTAGCTGGCCAGGCTCCTCTGGCCATGGGATTTCCCAGGCAAGAATACCGGAGTGGGTTGTCATTTCCTTCTCTAGGGGTCTTCCCAACCCAGGGATCAAACCCATGTCTCCTGCATTGGCAGGTGGATTCTTTCTCACTGAGCCACCAGGGGAGCACAAAGTTGTGTTTAGTGATCCTGTAATCACCTTTGCCTTGGGAAGGAGGAAAATGGCATAAGTTTTCCAAGGTTGAATTTTTCCTTGGACCTGGCCCCAGCTACTCAGCATGTCCCATCTGGTCAGGACATACAGGCCAGTTTCAGGTTAAAGCCCAGCCCTCCAGGGACTTCAGCTTGTCCCAGTAGCCTGGGCTATATGGGCACAGTGCTTATAACTTTATCTTAAATTCTTGTTGCAGCTCTACAATTAATACCTGTTGAAGAGTGAACCAAAATGAGTGAATAAACTATTCAAATTTTGACCTTGTCTTCAGCTCCCGGGGAGGGGGGGCCCTTGGCGCAAGTCACTTCACTTCCCCGAGTCTGAGATTTGTCAGCTATAAAATGGAATTTATAATACAGAGGA
Organism: Antilocapra americana; assembly: GCA_007570785.1. NCBI lineage: Eukaryota > Metazoa > Chordata > Mammalia > Artiodactyla > Antilocapridae > Antilocapra > Antilocapra americana. Next base: position 8,302,545 of record ML664203.1, read on the forward strand.
TTGTTAAGGAGATGAAATAGTGTGGAAACGTCCATCTCAGTTCCTGGTATACAGTAGGTGCCAAGTAGGGCATTCCAAAGTTAGGTTCAGACAGGGATGGACAATGTGTTTCAGACTGGTTTCATGCTCATCAGTCCCAGGGCATCCTTTCCTCTTTATCTAATCCTCCCGGAACTGGAAAAATGCAGCTGAAAACCATTGTTCTCACCACCCTAGCAACTCTGGAAGCACATGCCTTGTTTATTCTCAGCCTCCTCATTTGCAAAATGGGGATACGGGACTCTCATGCAGAGAGTTCCACAGGCAGCATGGAAGGCCTCACCCACCCCTCAGACCCTGGAAAGAATGTGTGAGGTGTTATTTCCAGTGCGATGAGCAGAAGGATGGCAATTAGGAAGGATTAATTGTAATTACCTATTTATCTCTGAGATTTGACCTAGGAGTGTTTCTGTTCAAACAGTGGTGGTGAGCGGTGCTCAGCTAGGCATAAAACCTCCATCTGCTCCTTGGTTTCAGTGGATGAGGCCTGGTGGTGGGGTGGGACCATCCGTCTCTCAGCCTCACAGGCCTGCTGTGCTTTGTTGTCACCTTGAGTTGATCACTTTGCAGAAACACCAGTGGTGGCTCGAGGACCAACTTGTTTGTCTTTCCCTTTTAAGTTGAGGAGTAGAGAGACATTTCTTATAAAGCATTCGTGGATAGAGACTTGAGAAGGGACACAGCGGCTTCTAAGAAAATGTTAGGATTTTTTTAAATCATTGAACTAGTAGAGAAAAGGTAAGTGATTTGCTCTGAGGCTTCTGTGCCAAGGTGAAATATTAGAAGGGAAATATCTGTTGACGAGGTTCAGCTCAAAGCATCCAATTGTCTTTTAAGCTGCAAAGATTTAGAGATGGTGATGGGAAAGATGTTATGGCGGGTGCAGAGGTAGGTGGCAATGGTGAACTAAAAGCAATTAAAGTTGAAGTGTCTTTAAGGAGTCCAAGGTCAGGTGAGAGAGACTCATCATGGACATTAACAAAGATACCAGTCATCATGGGACGACTGACCTGGACAAAGTAAGGGCAGGAAGCCAAGATGGGCTACTTAGGTGGGGTGGTGGGAGGTTGCTTCCTGGAGGCAGCATGAGTCTTCTGTTTTTTGGCTGTGCTGGTTCTTAGTTGTGGCACATGGGATCTAGTTCCCTGCTGCTGCTGCCACTGGTGCTGAGTCCCTTCAGGCGTGTCCAAGTGTGTGCGACCCCATAGATGGCAGCCCACCAGGCTCCCCCATCCCTTGGATTCTCCAGGCAAGAACACTGGAGTGGGTTGCCATTTCCTTCTCCGATGCATGAAAGTGAAAAGTGAAAGGGAAGTCACTGACCAGGGATCAAAACCGGGCGCCTAGCATTGGGAGTGTTCAGTCTTAGCTATTTGGACCACAAGGGAAGTCCCAGCATGAGTCTTAATAGAGGGAAAGAAATAAGGACAAGAAGTGGTCATTTGGGCCTGAGAAGCCTTAGATCAGAGGCCCTGAGAAGAGTCTGACTATGGGACTGGTGAGTGCAAGTCAGACTTGCTTAGGGATAGGCTGGGTGGAAGACTCAGATCCCAGTTTCCACTTTGTGAACTGGAAGCTGGGCCCCTGGGCTGGGTGACCTCCATCTTGGGGCATCACTGTCCTAGTTAAGTCTTATGATTAATTAAAATAAGAGTATGAAAATAAATGTGAAGAGATTGAATTTTGTTGAACAAATGCAACTTCTCCCCCATATTCTTCTAATTTCCTGAAAATCAATCCCACATGCACAGTGACCACGGGAAATAAGATGAGGAAAGCTCAGGACCCACAGATGGTCATTGAATATGACTGGCCAGTGTTACCCTCATCCTTCCCTAGAGAACTGATGGGGAGTCCACATCAGAAAGTGACAGCCTGAGATTCTGTGACCGCAACTAGTCTGTGCACCCCCACAACCATGCCAAGAAAATGAACCAAATAGGTCTCCTCAGCCTGTTACCCTTCAGCTGAGATCTGACATCCCACCGTGGAGTTAGGTACACACTGCAGCTGCTTCCATGCCAAAATATTCCTGCAAACAACGAGGAGAACTTCTGTAGAGCCTACTGCAGTGGGCAGAGTAATGGTCCCTGAAGAGGGACTAGGGTAAAGGGCTTAGCATATTGACAGGCTCCGTGCAAGCTCTTATAATGTTAATTGTCTCTATTATTATTATTTTTCTTGTCGCTCAGTCAGAAAACATTTCTTGGGCACCAGGCTCATCCAAGCTCTTCCTGAGCTCAGACTGTGGTTTCTGGATGGAAGAACAGGTTGGACGAGGGTCAAAGAGGGTTTTCCCCGAAGCCTCTCTCAGTAACTGCATTACTGGTCATCTCTACCTACAAGGCAGGCTGCTAGATTTAGTCCTTCCATTAGGCTCAGGGCTGCTCTTGAACAAAACCAGAGTTCTCTTATTAGGAAGACAGGGAGATTGGATTTTTGTAGGAAATTACCCACAGTTGGTAAAGCTTGGGAAATAAAGGATGTTAGAATAGGCAATACTATTTTATTGGTTCAATACCGAATTGAACCATTAGGTACCGAGGGCTTCTTGGCCTTCCAAGGTGTCATTAGTGGTAACAAAACAAACAAACAAACAAACAAAACCCACCTGCCAATGCAGGACATGTAGGAGATGCTGGTTTGATCTGTGCATCAGGAAGATCCCCTGAAGGAGGGCATGGCAACCCACTCAAGTATTCTTGCCTGGAAAGTCTGTGGACATAGAATCCTGGCAGGCTACAGCCCATGAGGTCACAGACTCAGACATGCCTGAAGCGACTTAGCATGCATGCATTAGGTACCATATCTTTTATATGTCTCCTTCCACTTAACCTTGAAATCACAAAGTTAGTAGTCGTGTTCCCGTTCCAATGTGATGAAACAGAGACACAACATCACACAACCACAGGCGGGGCAGAATGGAACCCCTGGACTCCAAGAACACTGGACTCCCAAGTCCATGCCCATCTTTCCTCATCTTCAAGGTGGTGGACAAACCCAGTAGATTGAAATCCCTATCTCTTCCTGCTCTTTTACCCTCTGGCCTGACTGTAAAATGAGCTGTTTTCCCCTGCAAGACACAGGTTGGTTTCCTCAGGTCTTTCCAGCACCTCTCCTTCAGTGTCAGGGAACGGTGTTGCACTCAGCACCCACACGACCCTTGTCCGTGGGTGAGTGCAGCCAACAGGGAGCATCCCACATAGAGCCAGTGTGAACACAGCCATCACCGCTCAACAGGGCTTCCAAAAGAAAAGCTGGCTCTATCTCTGGCTCTTGAGAAACCACATGTCCTGTTAACATTTCCTTTGCAGCTTCTTTGGGCTGCAGGCGGCTGTGCCCGGCACTGCCTGGCACATACCGAGTTCCTCCTCTCGCCAGGGTGTTTCTTGCATCATCGAAGCCCATTTAGCCTTTCTGTTCATACTTCAAGACAACATTTTGCTTCCTGGGCACCCACGGGACAGCCGAGCCCATCTCGTGTGAGCTAGTCACACGGAAAAACCCTTCAGGTGGCAAGACACAGGCAAGGGGTCCTCATAGAGGGTCCATCTGTCTGAGCCAAGGTCTGCCATCAGTTGTCCTAACTGAAATTGAGGCACATTAATAATGACAGGGCTTCCCAGCTGGTGCTAGTGGTAAAGAACCTGCCTGCCAATTCAGGAGATACAAGAGATGCAGGTTTGATCCCTGGGTCAGGAAGATCCCCTGGGGGAGGGCACAGCAACCCACTCCAGTATTCTGGCCTGGAGAATCCCAAGGACAGAGCAACCTACTGGGCTACAGTCCATAGGGTAGCACAGAGTCGGACACGACTGAAGCAACTTAGCATGTACACACACAATAATAAGACAGTCGGCCAGCAAATAAAAGGGAGCCTTTAGCTAACACTTGGAAAAAAATTCTTCAAGTGAAAATTGAATGAGTGATCAGGCCCAGGAGCTGAGGCAAAATATCTTAGATGAAAGCAGTTGTGCTCTTAGATGCCCTAGGGTGACTGATGGTAGAGGAAAGCCCTCGTGCATCTCTGGGATCACATGTGTCTCTGGGCAGTGTGGGCAGGGGTTTCACAGTGTCCTTTCCTAACCCACTGTGGGAAGGTCCTCTGGGGCTGAGCTGTGAGCACTTGAACCACAGGACTGGAGACACACCTATGACTTTCCAGCTCCAGCACTCTCTCATCCAAACAGCATATTTTCCTGGCGTGGGCTTGGGAAATCTTACTCCTAAGTTAGATTGGCAGCCTGAATTATTAGCCGTCATTCCCAACCACAGGGTGGCTGTGATGAGTGGACAGGCAGGATGTGTGCACTGCAGATGAGCAGATCACCTTCACATACCCTGAACCTCCCTCACTTGCTTTGTCAACATTTCCTCCAGGAGAACAGTTAAGTGTCCTGTAGTTTTTCCTGGTTCTTTTTCTGCATGTTTATTTTTCATGCAGCTGAAGTAGAGTCCAAAAAAGAGAACAGGCAAAATAAAGTTGACTCGATAAAGTACTTACTATGAGTGTGGCTTTGCTCTAAGGGCTTTATAATAATTATCATATTGTTTCCTTATGGCGGTACTCTTATATCAAGTCTACAGATTGAAAACGAAGGTTTATAGAGATTATCCTGCCCAAGAACAGTGAGCTGTAAGTCTAGAGCCAGGATTCAATGCAGATTGGTTTAACTATGAAGGGATTCTTTGCCATTCATACTATATAAATTAGAAATCTCCAATAATCCACGTGTTTACCCTCAGGTCTTAAGCAGTGGATGTTTCTTATTATTTCCTGGAGGCAATACAAAATGCTACTGTACCTTTGAAGCCTTCAGATAAATAATAAATTATATTTGATTAAAACTTTGATCAAAAAGCCTGTTGCTGTGTCCCCACATTGAACACTAGAATTCCATGCATGAGAGATCTGGTCCCTTCCTGTTAAACGGAACATTCAGCTCACCAAAGCATTAGAGTCCTGAGCATTCCAGGTAAAAGAGTTTTCTCTATAAAAAAAATGTGATATATACATTTTGGAGAACTCACAGACTGTGTTTTGAGAAATTCCTGGGAGTTAGTGCTGGCTGTATTTAATGACGGATGGTCTTCATTCTGTTCTCTCCTTTTTCTTCGGTTTTCACGTCCTGTCTGGGAAGGTGGCAGGGAAATAGAGGAGGAAAATTATTCATGCTTCATTTTTGCCTTTTTGCCTATTATTCTGCTCGCTTCATGGGTGGGAGGGGAGATGGTATAGAAACCACAAATCACAGTGACAGTGGAATGTGCTCTAATCCACTGGTAGCTTCCTCTTCTACCTCAGGCTTCCCATCTGATAAAGAAGAGGCTTGAGTTAGTCTGCTCTCAAGTCAAAAAGACCTTCTGTTGCTTGTATGTGCTGTTTCCTCTGCACTTCCCTCTTGCCTCAGGAAGGGACAGTGAAAAGGGATCACATGTCTACATATCATTTCATCTCAACACAAGTCTTCCAGGAGGCTAGGGTTTCAGCCAGTTTATAGACAAGGAAATTGAGGCTCTGGGCATTTAAATGGCTCATCAAAAGTCATGCAACAGTGGGAGAAGAAGAGGGTGGGATGATTTCAGAGAATAACATTGAAACATATATATATATATATATATAAAACCATAAAAGACGCTTACTCCTTGGAAGGAAAGTTATGACCAACCTAGGCAGCATATTAAAAAGCAGAGACATTACTTTGCCAACAAAGGTCTGTCTAGTCAAGGCTATGGTTTTTCCAGTAGTCGTGTATGGATGTGAGAGTTGGACGGTGAAGAAAGCTGAGCGCTAAAGAATTGATGCTTTTGAACTGTGGTGTTGGAGAAGACTCTTGAGAGTCCCTTGGACTGCAAGGAGATCCAACCAGTCCATCCTAAAGGAGATCAGTCCTGGGTATTCATTGAAGGGACTGATATTGAAGCTGAAACTCCAGTACTTTGGCCACTTCATGTGAAGAGTTGACTCATTGGAAAAGACTCTGATGCTGGGAAGGATTGGGGGCAGGAGGAGAAGGGGACGACAGAGGATGAGATGACTAGATGGCATCATCAACTTGATGGACATGAGTTTGGGTAAACTCTGGGAGTTGGTGATGGACAGGGAGGCCTGGTGCGCTGCAATTCATGGGGTCAAAAAGAGTCAGACACAACTGAGCAACTGAACTGAACTAAGTGAACTGAAAATAGATAGTGAGTGGGAGTTTATATGATGCAGGGAACCCAGAGCTGGTGCTCTGTGACTGTCTAGAGGGATGGGGTAGGGAGGAAGTGGGGAGGAGTTCAGAGAGGAGGGGCCACATGTATGCTCATCGCCAATTCACGTGGATGTATGGCAGAGGCCATCATAATACTGTAAAATAATTACCCTGCAATTAAATAAATATTTTTGAAAAGTAATGTGAACAGTAAGTGGTGGAGCTAAGCATTAAGTCTACGCATTTCATATCCTGGTAGGAGTTGGGGTCTTGTAAGAGGCTACAGTTTCCAGAAGGGAACACTGGTGCATAAACTCTGCCCCACCTGGGGGTGGGGTGTCCAATAGTATATCCTGGCTTTGTCCACAACGCCCACCTCCTGCATCTTCAAGAGAAGGAATTTGTTGCCTATAAAACTCAGAATAAAGTTTTATTTATTAAAAACGTTTTTCACTCAAATGTTGTAAATAAGGCAAAGGGGATTGAATGATTGAATGTTAACAAAATAAGCCCCTTATAAATAAATGAACACTTCATATTGTGCTTCATTTCAGTTTCATGAACTCCAAAACAGCACTTCAAGTGATTAATGTTTTCTTTATTAACCATAACTAAACCCAAGTAAAACCTTGCTCCTTTCTCTAACAAGTTTCTTGGATTGAGGTTAGTTCACTTCTAAGAGTAACCCTTTGAAAGCTACTCTAGGCAGTTCAAAGTGGCAGAGAGAGTATGCCCTTTGTATCAGGCAGACTTGGGCTCATATCTCTGTGCTGTGACTTCTTAACTGCATGGTTCTGGAAGAATGAGCCTTAACTTCACTTATAATATGGAAATTTTAATGTGAGCCTCACAAAATTATGACAGTCTGTTACCTTGGTGGCCCCCAACGAGCCAGGTCTTCTGGCAGCCATGAGATTTGAATCTAGGCTGTGTTTATGGCTTGTTTTAACCAACAAAATGTGGTAGAACTTCCAGGAATACTTTAGGTTTTCTAAAGTTGTGATTCTCAAAGGGAGCCTTTTTTGCCCCTCTTGGAGCATTTAGCAATGTCTAGAGACATTTGTGTGTGTGTGTGTGTGTGTGTGTGTGTGTGTGTGTGTGTGTGTGTGTGTGTGTTTTCCATTTGGAAGAATGCTACTGGCATCTAGTGAGCAGAGACCAGGGAGGATGCAGAACATTCTGCAGCACACAGGATAAGAATCTGCCACCCCACTAGCCTAGCCTCTAGGCTCCTCTGTCCATAGGATTTTCCAGCAAGAATACTGGAGTAGATTACCATGCCTTCCTCCAGGGGATCTTCCTGACCCAGGGATCAAACCTGCATCTCTTAGGTCTCCTGTACTGGCAGGCAGGTTCTTTATCACTAGCGCCACCTGGGAAGCCCAACAAAAAATTTTCCAGCCCCACTTGTCACTAGTGCCAAGGTTGAGAAACCCCATTTTCCCATAAAGACTTATACTGGAAACTGGCCCTCAGTCTCCATTTAAGAAAACCCATTACCTTGTTGGAAAAACCATACAAATATGCTCCCTGGAATTGTTGAGGCCATAGTGAGAAGAAGAAGCCCTCAGACTCTCTGGAGAGAGGAAGAGAAGCCTGGCCATCTCATCATCTTGCTGAGCTCAGCCCATCATAGCTTCCTCAGCATCAGAATACAGCCAGTGAGAGATCACCAGCAAGACCAGCGGAAGAACTGCCCAGCTGAGCCCAGCCCCATTGGCAGAATCATGAGCAAAGTGGAAAAGTTTTGTTTGTTTCAGGCTAAGTTTTGTGATGTTTATACATCAGTGGATAACTGAAGTGATAGCATATATGAAAGGAAATTAGAGTGTCTCAACCAATATAGGATGCCTTCAGCAGGGGATGCTGTGATGTGTCACCCAGAGTCCCTCTTCAGGACTCAACTTGCATCCCCCCAGCTGCTGACAGTATTGATGGCTGACAGTTGACAGTTGAGGGCTTCTCTGGGATTTGTCTTCTATTGAAAATGGTTGCTTCATCCAAGCTCAGAATGCCTTCCCTGGGATAGCCCACATCACATGACTGGTCCATGTGCAGGAAGAAAGTCCTGGAACCCTTGCCTTCAAGTAGGTCAACAATGAAGGGTCATTTCACCCCTAGCGCTCCCGGGACCACTGCTGAGATTGCAGTTACTCAGCCCTTCCCTCAGCTGGCTCCAGCTTCTGCAACTCCTCCAGGTCTTAATCTTGAGGAAACTCCTCCCAAGAATCTCCTGTATGCAGATCTTGATCTCAGAGTCTCTTTCCCAGGAACCTGACTTGGAATATCTTTCTTCTTCCTGTCTTCCTCCCACCTGGAAGTTGTTGCTGTAAGACCTCCAGGACACAAGATTATTTGGCTAAGAGCACATCCTGGGGCACTGAACCAAACCACAATCCCTGGCTTTGGGGGTCTCTGTTAAGTTTCAGTTGCCTTGACAATGAAGAAGCAAAAAGCCATGCCCTGAATGTGACAAGAGATTCAAAAGTTTAACTGTAACTCTGGGAAACCTATTAATAGCAAAGGAACACAGGGAAACATATTAATCTTCACCAGAAACGCAAGAAGTGCTAATTAAATCCACCTTGAGATACCATTTTACACTGACTAAATCAGCAGAACAAAGTAAAAATAAATTCAAATACACATTGCTGATGACATTGTGGTGAATATTGGGTCCTCTTAATCTGCCAGTTTAAATATAAATTGCTCAGCACTAGAATAAAAGTAATATGGCACTACACAGTGGAAACTGTAAATACGCAATTGCCCTCTGGCCCATTAATAAGAATGCATCTGAATAAATTTGTTTAAAAGAGGTTTGGGGATTTAAATTCTGATCTCTTAAATTTCACCAGGCTGAAAAACAAATGTAGTGTAAATAAATATGTGCTGGATAACAAGAAGCTAGAACATAGAATTGGAAGATTGGGAGATCTGTATTATATAAGAGAAAAAAGAGCAATATTGAACATGTGGTATTGTTTCTTGGAGTGTATTCTTTTGACTACCATTATCCAGATTGCCTGGGGTGTTGTTAACAGGTGCAATTCTGAGCCTGACCCCAAATCTCATGTAGCACATTTTATGTGAGTTGGGCCTGGGGACCTGCATTTTAAGTGAGTTTTCCAGGTGTCCATATGCCTCCCACATATAACAGTTCTAGATTGAAACAATCCCTTCATGCCTTTTTGGGGGGGAGTAGAATTGGGAGGGACGTTATCTTTTTCAAATTTGCTGTGGTTATTTTGTTATGTTTTTATAATTGTTAAGAGGGAAAAAATGTAATTTTCCTTGTGTACTCTGGAGAAAAGTCATTTTAATTATAGGTGCCTTAATAGTTCCTCATTAAGGGGCATAGTATTAACCTCATCCACAGGGGTAGGTTAAGTATCAAGAGAGGAAAGTCTTGCACTAAAGAAAAGGAGCATTCTTATCATTATTCATCTTCCTGGTAATAGATATTTATGATATATTGAAGAATCTTCCATTTTTAACCACTCCCAAGTCCCCTTGGGTTCTATGTCAAGCACACCATTAGCTCCCAGCCTGGGAGGTTGGGATGGCTTCAGTGTGGTTGGAGCCGTGTCACTGGGCTTAGGGAGAGCTGTTCTGAAGATTGAGGCAGATATATTAAATCCCAAAGCTTAAAACTTTGTACTCTTCAATCTGGAGAGGGGCAGAACACCCACGAGACAGGCATACTAAAGGCATGGGATTAGGAACACAGGCAGGTACATCAGATTTAAACCATGTCACCCGCTCTTTGCCTTGTGGAGTCATTAGCACACTGAGATAAAACCAATGTGTATTTCTGTCTCAAGACCTTGTTCCAGTGACTGTGTTTTTAATATTTATTTATTTGCTGGTGCCAGGTCTTATTGTGGCATGTGGGATCTTCAGTTGCAGCTTGCAAACTCTTAGTTTTGTCACGTGGGGTCTAGATTTCTGACGAGGGATGAACCAAGGTTCCCTGCATTGGGAGTTCTGACTCTTAGCCACTGGGCCACCAGAGAAGTCCCTCAGTGACTGTTCAACTCTGTTAACCCAGCAAACTTTCTGCTCTAAAATCTTAGAAAAATATGTCTGGCTTTGTCAGAAACATTTTTTTTTTTTTTAAGTTGGTGGTTCTGCATGCAAAATGATGTTAAATTTATTTCATGTTATTCTGGTCTGGGCTTCCTTGGTAGCTCAGTTAGTTGGTAAAGAATTTGCCTGCAGTGCAGGAGACCTGGGTTCGAGCCTTGGATAGGGAAGATCCCCGGAGAAGAAAATGGCAAACCACTCCAGTATTCTTGCCTGGAAAATCCCATGGACAGAGGAGCCTGGCAGGCTACAGTCCATGGGTCACAAGAGTCTACAAATTTGAAGAATTGATTGAAGAAACATATATTGATATTTCTATAGCAGGTTTATTTATATCAAGTACTTATTTGAATCTCACTGTATGTTTTTAAATTAATTTTTATTGGAGCATAGTTGACTTGTAATGTTGTTTAGTTTCTGCTGTACAGCATACTGAATCAGTTGTACATATACTTGTATCCACTTCTTTTTAGCTTATTTTCCCATATATGCCGTTACAGAGTATTGAGCAGTCTTCCCGTTGCCCAACGATAGATCCTTATTAGTTATATATAGTAGTGTGTATATGTCAATCCCAATCTCCCAACTTATCCTCCCCCTTCCCTTTCCCCCTTGGTACATCTTTAAGCTCTGTATCAGAGGAACATTGGTCAGGGAGAATTTTCAAAGGTAAGCCCTCAATGCCAGTTTATGTTTCCTCATTTCCAGCCCTATTATTGATTGGAGGGAATGAAAGAGGATTAGAAAGCGGGTCCTATTCATGTGTGCTTGGACACACACATACACACACATATACACACACACACACACCATGAAAGAGCCTCAAAAGGACAAATGAAGAAATATTAGGTTATGGAAGGCATACTGATGATGATGAAATCAAATGAGAAAGGCAGAGATGTCCATTTCCATTTCTGTTACGTCTAAAAAATACAAAACAAATGTCTGTCCTTGGGTATGTGTGAGCTAGGACCAGGTCAGTAAGGAACCAAATGGCTGTAGGGGCTTTGACTTCAAATTAAGTTGTGTAAACCTTGGTGTCCAGAGAATTCTCAAAGGTTTTGCTTTTTCTAAGAAAAGAAATAGTGATTAGTAAAAGACATCCCTCTTAAGATGGATTCCTATGATTGAGATTTCACCAAATGGATTAAGGATAAATATGGATAGAAAAAGGCATTTAATTCAATATCAAGCTTTATTTTCTTTTTATCTTGCCCTATTTATATTAGCATTTAAGTAGTACATCAAGAACTGCTAGTTAAGATATGGTCAAATGGCTTAATTAAAATGGCCTTTTAACTTTAATATTAAACTATTCAATTGAAAAAACTCATGATTGTTTTCTGAATCTTTGGTAAAATGTGTGTCTTGTAATTTAGACCATGGATCTCATAAGGGAGACCCTTTTACCCATCTGAAAAACCAAACATAGAATGACAGTGATTGTATTACAGTAGTGCTAAAGTCTAGGTCATTTAGTTCTAGGTACATGTGTTCATGTCTTTTCCTCCTTCTTCTAAAATAATTTATGTTTACCTATAAATATAGTTTACTATGACACAATATTTTAGAAACATAAAAATCTGAATATTATCATCTGAATAATATCATCACCCTAACTTAAAACTTAGGGTATACAAGGATCATTTATTGAGTTTGTTTTTGTATTTAGCTATATGCTTGAAATAGTTTCCTTCTAAAAGAAAACACATAAGCAGAAAAATTATCTGGACAATATATAAATATATGGTAGACTGCCTGTGTGTGTGCCACAGGTAGTAGGCAGAATGTTTGTTTTATAGGAATCAGCAAAAACTTTTTAGAGGGACAGCTCATAAATATTTTCAGCTTGGTAGGCTATGCGATGATCTCTGTTGCATCTACTCTGCTCTAAAAGCATCCGTAGAGAATAAGTTAGTGATTGGATATAACTGAGTTCCAATAAAACTTTATTTACAAAACAGATGGTGGGCCAGAATTGGTTGTAGTTTGCCAGTTCCTGGTTTGGAGAGTGTACTAGGCATAATGTGTATCATTAGAACTGTCTTTTCATACTCACCTTTTACTTAAGAGGAACCCAGGGCCCGCCCAGATGAAGTGGCTAACCCCAAGATGCACTGCAAAGAACCATATTTCTGTGCTATTCTCTCAGTCCCTGTAAGAGTGGAAACCAAAATGACAGCTCCCTCCACAGAGTAGAGGGGGCTGGAGGAGGGAGTGGAAGGGCAGAGCAGAGTGATGGTGCGTGTAAAGGTGCCCCCATATATCTTCTCCCTGGTGACCACTGGGGCTTGTCTGCGTTTTGTCCATGTTGTCGTGTTTGGTTTTCAGTGGTGGAAGAACCGCCAGGCAGGGAGGCTTGGACCTGCCGTCCACTTGGTTCTATGGCCTTGGAGCAGTCACTGCTTCTCTCTGGTCTTTGTTTTCTCTAACCTGTACAATGAGGGGCTTGATGATCTTGAACTCCCATTCTTGTTCTCGAGTTTTTCTTCAAATGTGTTCTTCGGCATCTTCCCCATCAATCCACAATGATTCCTGAGTTGAAATTTACTCTGGCCTTGGATGCATAGGGGCCATAAGTTAGTAGCCCCACCCAGGTGTCACCTGGTTACCTGTTTTCTCTGCTTACCTGGTCAGCTCACTTCCCGCAGAGCATCCTAGAAACCCTGATGACCTCATGGCTTCTCGGGCCCAGAGCTGATTACCATAAAAAAGGCACCCACCTGCTCACAGAGCCTTTCTGTTTTTGGCTCCGAACTGCTGAGCTGGGCATTTTACCAACTCAGTAGTCTTGCTTATAGATTTATCTATCCCTTTAGAATCCACTCCTCTCTGAACTTCTTCACAGTAAGCAGTTTTGTAACAAACCAGGCCCTGGCTTCGGCATACGCTGGGCCAGGCTAGATGCAGCCCTCCTGTGGACCTGTTCCGGACGAGTGTGTTAGTGCCACTCATCCATATATTTTTGCCAAGGACTCAGATTGTTCTTTCTCCACTCTAGGACTTGCGTCACTTAAGTTAATTTTAGTTTAACTCTCGTTCAGTTTTCTTTTTAGAAAATATGGTGCAGGAAACGGAGTACTGGACTAATCTAGAGACCTAGCTTTAAGTCCTGTTGGCATCGCGACTTACATGTGTTACCAAGGCACGTCCTATGAGCTCTCCCGCAGCCCAGACACTCAGTGTTACTCTCCAGGTGATTCTAATGAGCAACCAGGCTTGAGAGCCACAGGTGTCAATCATCTAAATGACATCACTGATATAAACACATATTTCAAAGGGACTTAGCAATGTGTTGTGCTATTTTGTTGTTTATTTCTATTTAAAAGAAAGATACCAAAATCGTGTACAAATAAATCCCCAAGAGAAATAAAATGAACAAGTGAATAAAATGAAGCAGTGTGATATGTGATCTATAATAAGCTTGGAAGTTCTGAGACATAAGACCAGTGAAAGTATCGTTTGCTGTGATATTTGGTCTCTTGTCCTTTATTCCTGAAAGGGCTGCAGAGTCATAAAGGTGAAAAGAGTATTTTCTTATTCCTAACAATTCCCTTTCAACCACACCTGGGTTTTGTTAATGAGGTTACTTCTGAAAATCCCCTAGAGCTAGGGGAGATGATTGGCAGCCTGGGGAGCCAACCATGTGATTGGAGGGTTGGAACTCCCAGTCCCTCCCCGATCTCCTGGGAAGGGAAAGGGGCTGGAGATTGACATCAGTCACCGATGGCCGATGATGTAACCAATCATTCCTGTGTCATGAAGCTTCTACATGAAACAAAAGGCTGGGTTTGGAGAGCTTCTGGTTGGTGAACAGGTGGAGAATCCTGGAGGACGGCTAGCTGGAGAAGGCATGGAAACTCTGTACTTTGTCCTATGCATCTCTTCCATCTGACTATTCCAGAGTTCTGTCTTTTTATGATAAAACTGTAATCTAGTAAGTGAATGTTTCTCTGAGTTCTGTGAGTTGCTGTAGCAAATTAAACAAACCTTAGGAGGGGTTTGGGGTTGTTGGAACCTCCACTCTGTAGCTGGTAGATCAGAACAGGTGACAACTTGGGCTTATGACTGTCACCTGAAGGTGGTGGGGGAGTCTTGTAGGACTGAGCCCTTAACCTGTGACACCTGACATAATTTCCAAATTGATAGTGTCAGAGCCGAGTTAAATTGTAAGATACGCAGATGGTGGTGGAGAATTGGCCTCAGAATCTTACACAGCCCATCCTGAAACATATTTTAGTTTTTGAGATTTTCTTTTGAGGTATACAACCTTTCTAGATTAAAATTAAGGTCAAGTAATTTAACCACTCAGTAGCCTCACGGGACTGGATTAAATGTGTTGCCAATTTGTTTAATCCTGTGGAAACTGAGTGTTGAGGTTAGTGGCACCATTTTTCAAAGTGAAGCAATTAGAGCTTGAGAAGGCAAATCAGTGTAAGGAAGTTTCTGTCACTGCGAGTGGAAGTGATGGGACCAAACATCAGAGTCAAAGGCACTTTCCATTAGATCTTTGCTGCTTCCTGATCCTGCCACATGGAGCTTAAAACTCCATCCTTTCAAATTGCAGATGAGAGGCGAATAATGCTAACGATGGCAGTAATATTACAGTATCATCTTATTTGGTGTCAAGTCTTCAAGATGCTTTTATGTATTTTAGAGAATCATCATATTGAAATCACAACCACAGACATGACTACTAGGAGGCTGTCCTTAATATAAAGGTAGAGCTACTGAAGTGACTTTGCCTGCCTGCCTGCCTGCCTGCCTTACAAGTCCTAATAGGGACTATCTTAGGGAATGAGTGCTGTAAACACACAATTGGTAAAGTCATCATGCTCTCCTATTGTTACCCTACACAAGGCCGAGGAGGACACTGGGTCACTGACTGCTTAAGACACCACCAGGGAAGACAAATTTACCAAGTGACCCAGCAAATCCACTCCAGGGTGCCTAACAGAGAAATGAAAACACTTCTACGCAAAGACTCACACACCAGAGTTCATGATAGTACTAGCTGTGATTGCCAAAAAGTGGAAACAGCACAAAAGTCCTTCAACACATGAACCAGGTAAACAAAATATGGAATACCCACATGAAATAATATTATGTAGTCATAACAAAGAATGAAGTGCTGATACTGGCTACAGCATGGACAAATCCCAAAAAGCATTATGCCGGTTGAAAGCAGCCAAATGCAGAAGATTGTATATCTTTCCCTTTATGTGAAATACTCAGAAAAGGCAAATCTACAGAGACAGTAAACCAATCAGTGGTTGCCCGGGGCTAGAAGGTGGAAACAGGGATTAATTACAAATGAGCATGAGGATCTTCTAGAGCTGATAGAAAAGTTCAAAACTGGAATTGTAGTCATGGTTGCAAGCTATGTAAGTTAACTAGGAAATAATCCATTGAATTGCACACTTAAAATGAGTGAACATTATGATATATACATTGTGTTTCACTAAAGTTGTTTTGTGTGTGTGTGTGTGTGTGTTTTAGGAGCCCATCAGGAGTATGACAACAAAGTCGGTGTGGTTCAGACTTTGACTTCTCCTTTTATCACCAAGATTTTTTGGCAGAACATAGGAGAAATTCCAGCCCACAGGGAGTTGCCCCAGAAATTAGATTCAAGAGACATGTTCAAACCAATCTGAAGCCTATAAATTTATATGAAGAAACTGATCATTTCAGAAGCAAGGAGGTTTATGTCACCCCACCAGGGCTCCAACTTGCTGCACTGAATAACCAGGAACTGACTTTGTGGTTATGGCTGGATAAAAGCACTGGGTGATGGATGAGGTCAGGGATGTTTCACAACAGGCGCTCAGGAGACCTGGGAGCCAAACCAGCCAACTTACAGGAGAGGCTGTTCAGGGGCCAGTTTGCGCATATTCCCAGATCCAGTGACCCTTCTCCTGGATGCTGCAGGTGAGTCATTGTCAAGTCTGTCCCTCTCTTTTCTGCTTTACCACGTTCATTCAGACAATAATTGTTCTGTTCCAGCAGTCTTTCTCCAAGCCAGCCCATTGTGCAGTATTTTAGGTTTCTTCGTCCTTCTGTATGATGACATTACATACATGTCTTCTTGAAACTTTGGTGTGGTTATACTGACCCACCTTCATGAGAGTAAGGTGTGACTACAGAGGCCAGTGCTCCCAGGACTCCCCAGAGGCCCTCTTCTAGACTCTGGCGAAGCCTGCCACTCCTGTGGACAAGGTAGCACACGCAATGGCTGAGTTCATTGGTTTGAGCCTGATAAACTTCCTGTTCTCTTAATACACATGGAGCAGAAAGCTGTCTGCTCTTAGCGTGGGTCCAGTATTGGAATGTCCTAGCATTCTTTTTTTTTTTTTGGACAGGTGTGCTCACTGGGGTGTTTGGAGAAGTCCCCATTCCCTCTGGATTTTGATTTCCTCACCCAGGAAAAGAAACCGTTCCTTGAAGAGAAGTGGCAAAGTTTCCAAAGGGTCTGGTGTCTGGGAAAGCACAAATTCATCCAGCTCAGATCCGATACAGTAAGTTTTTAATTTGGTTTCAATTTTCTTTCATATTAGTTTTCTCTTTTCAGGGAAGTACAGGGCCAAAGGGGATGCTAAGAATATGTAAATGAATTGTCCTAGCATTCTCCTTGCACATGAAACCCCAACCCCTCCAGCTTCCTCCTGCTCCTTCCTCATGGAGCTGGATACAAAGACTGGCAAAGAACTAGGTGAACAGTGCGCGACCGTTACTGTCAGTTGTGGGTGGGCCAGTCTGACGTGAGTATGTTGCATCATTTCTGCCCCTCTCATCTCCTTGAACTGCCCATGACTCAGATTAGGATGCTTGATGCTGGCGGGGCTGTCTGCACGTTTTCAAATTAATTAGCAAGCTTTGGCTGCACTTTGGGAAGGGTCTGCCAATGGGCTATCTCCCAGCTCCGGCCCTGATCCCAACCTTTTACTTGATCCATAGTACTTGCCATAACCTTAGCTTTAAAATTGGATGAACCCTATCTCAGATATGATGAGAATACAAATCACTTTACCATGATGGCTGATACAACTTCATTGCTAATATTATTATTACACCTTTAGTCACTGTTTTATCCTAACCCTAATGGTATTAATCCTATCTTCAGATTTTATTAAAAAAAATCCCTTCCTTTGTTGAATGCTTAAAGTGTCCTATATCAGAATCTCTCTCATGTATCAATCCATTTATCTATAGATTGATAATCTATAACTCCCCAAAACAATTTCATTAGCTGCTAAGCTATCTTCCATCATCTGCCTATCTTCCAACCCTGGCTATCCAGTCCAGGGTTTTTCAGTATAAACACTGTCAACATTTTGGGCTGGATGATTTTTAGGACTATGTCCGGTGCCTGTAGAGTGGAGAACAGGATACTGAACCTCTTGTCACTTGATTTTGGTAGCTTTCCTCACCCAAGTTGTGTTGTGGCCATCAAAAATGTCTGCAAACAATGCCAAATGTTCATTTGGAAGAAGGGAACAAAATCAATCTAGTCTTTCATTTATCCATTATTATTATTATTTTACTGCTTCTTTATAGAAGGTACAACATGAAGATTCTTCTCATTTTACAGATGAAGAAACTGAGACTGAGAATTTAGGTGACTTATATAAGATTGCATAAATATTTCATGATTGATCTAGGTTATAAAATTAGATTTGCCTTATTTTAAAGCACCCATGTTCTCTCTATCATATAAGGCTATTTTAAATTAGACACCATTATTACCATTTGATCCTCAGTGCCACTGTTCTCCTTTATTCTCAATTTAAAATCATCCTCAAACTTAAATCTGACCTTCAAGCCCAAACATATGTCTTCCAGCTAAGACACAGGTGAAGATATCTATACCCCAAACCTCCATTCTAATCCTGTCCTTGACTCAAGAAGTAACCCTACTTGCAGCCCCAGTTCTTACTTTCTTTTTTTTTTAATTAAATTTTTTTTACTTGAAGGATAATTGCTTTAAAGAATTTTGTTATTTTCTGTCAAACCTCAACATAAATCAGCCATAGGTATGTTCCCTAAATCTGGTTTCCCATCATCCCAGACAATGAGAGTGTTAACCTGAAGAGCACCTTCCAGGGGCATTGAACGCAGTGGCCATAGATAAACTTGTTTGCAGCCGGGGACATGTATATTACTCCATTCTAAAGAAGCAGGATGCAGATGGTCCCTTCTCCGCTGAGCCCCTGAGTTTGTGTGCATGTAGGCCCTGTCTGTCGCAGACCCCCTTAGGTTGGGGTATTTGGCAGTTCCCAACAGTGGAAAGCCTCTATCTGCCCTCTTCAGTGACAGGCTACCTCTGAAAAACTGAGCAAATGAAGAAGAGGTTTGAAACCCATCCGTTGACTTCTCAGAGCCTGACATATTGGTTCAGTGTCTTCCCAGCAGCTTTGATTTCTGCCCCAAAACTCTGAGGCCTATTAGATGGCTGACAGCTTCTGGCCTCCATGTCCAGAATTCAAACATGCGGAGACTTCTTTTTTTTTTTTTAAAGCAATTAACAGTGATGCTTGGAAGAGATGGCAACAAGCTGAAAAAAATTAATTGAAAACTTAACCTTCAAATAAAAATACTTAGACCTTAGGCATCCATTTGTAAGTAGCTTATGCTGTCTGTGTGCATTTTGTTGTATTATTTAATTGTTTTCTTCACCATTTCTGATTAATATAGCCATGCTATTTTCCAGTCCAGTCTCCTTAATAAATATATGTGTCAAATATCTGTTTCCTCCCCTGAATGCAGAGGCTTTTAATTTCCCTTGTTTGCATGTGCTAACTGGTTGTGTAACGAGATTAACAGCTCTGTCTTTTTCTTTCTGCAGATTTTCAGAAGAAAAGCCAGTGGGCTCCCAGACAAGTTAAAAAAGGTACCTTCTTTAATTTTGCATATTGTTAGCTACAATCCGGTTGCTAATGTTTGTTTTATTTTCATCTGTCAAAAGCAATGCCAAAATACATTGTGTTTGCCTTGAGTTGGCTCAATTAATCCTTCTCTGGAAACAGTTCTGTCATTTCATGTTTGGTTAAGGCCCTGATTCAGTAGCTACCAAACAGGGGCTCTTCTCTGCCAGTGGCAGCCAGTGCACATTTAATGCAGCTTTCTGAGAAGTAGAATATCTGTTTGATGAAAGGGAAAGGTGGGATAGTGCCCTTATAGGCATGTTGATCTGGAGCCAGCCCCATCGCTCCTGTGGGTACAAATATGTGTGTTTTGGCTTGATCCTGGGGAGCTAAAAGAATCCAGCAGGTGGATCACACTGTGAGAATGGCTTGGTGGGGCCTCAGTCTGGGGCAGACCACCCTGCCCAAAGGGCAGCTTCTGTCTAAGTCTTGATGATGATGGATGCGTCAGCCAGGGCTGCTATAACGAAATACCACAGACCGGGCAGTTTAAACGACAGAAATTGATTTTCTCAAGGTTCTGGAGGCCGAAGTCCAGGATAATGGTGTCATCAGGGTGGCTTTCTT
Organism: Antilocapra americana; assembly: GCA_007570785.1. Lineage (NCBI taxonomy): Eukaryota > Metazoa > Chordata > Mammalia > Artiodactyla > Antilocapridae > Antilocapra > Antilocapra americana. Next base: position 8,322,355 of record ML664203.1, read on the forward strand.
CTGAGATCCCTTGACCTGGCTTGTAGGTGCAGCTCGTGTCTTCATATGGGCTTCCCTCTGTGTCCGTGACTTGTCTGTGTCGAAGTCTTCTCTTTTTATAACCAAAACCGACCCACCATAATGAACTCATTTTAACTCATTGACCCCTTTAAAGACCCTTTGTGCAGCTACGGTCACATCCTGAGATGCTTGAAGCTAGGACCTCAATGTATGCATTTTGGAGGGATGTAATTCAGCCCACAACAAATGGTAACCAGAAAAAAATGAAAATATGATGAGATAAGAAGGGACAGATCTTAGGCCAAAAACTATAAAAGCAACCACTCTGTAATTCTCTCTCATTCTCTCCCCTCTCACACTTCTTGCTTCTTCTCTATCTCTGAAGAAAAGCTCTAGTCACCATTCCTGTGTGTTAGCATATTTTACAGAAGGTAAGCTTTTGAATCAGCATGCTCTGAGTTCAAATCCTGACTTGACTTCTTCCTAGCTGTATGACCAAGGGCAAGCTGTTTAAATTCTGACTCTCAGCTTCCTCCCCTTAACATAGGGCTGATAACTCACCCCACTGATTTTGTTTTGTAAGGCTAATAAGATATATGTGTGAAAACCAATGGCAAGCCAAGATTGGGGAAATGGGGGTAGTCTGCCCTGAGTACCGGTAGTAGTGGGGGTGTGTTGTCGATAGGAAATTTTAAAGTAATAACACAATTTGCATTTTAAAATTAAAAAAAAAATTATTTGCCTGTTCCAGGTCTTACTTGAAGCACTTCAGTTGTGGCATATGGGATCTGGTTCCCTGTTGTTGTTGTTCAGTCACCCAGTCGTGTCCTACTTTCTGTGCCCCATGGACTACAGCAGGCCAGGCCTCCCTGTCCCTCACCATCTCCCAGAGTTTGCCCAAGTCCGTGTTCATTGTGGCGGTGATGCCATCCAGCCGTCTTATCCTCTGATGCTCTCTTCTTCTGCCCTCAATCTTTTCCAGCCTCAGGGACTTTTCCAGTGACTCATCTTTCGAGTCAGGTGTCAAATGACCAAAATGCTGGAGCTTCAGCTTCAGCACCAGTCCTTCCAGTGATTATTCAGGGCTGATCTCCCTAAAGATTGACTGGTTTGATCTCCTTGCTGTCCAAAGGACTCTCAGGAGTCTTCTCCAGCACCACAGTTTGAAGATATCAATCCTTTGGATTTCTGCTTTCTTTACTGTCCAGCTCTCACAACCATATATGATCACTGGGAAAATCATAGCCTTAACTATCCCTAGTTCCCTGACCAGGGATCATACCTGGGCCCCTGCATTGGGAGTCCAGAGTCTCAGCCATTGGACCACCAGGGAAGTCCCAAAGTTCATTTTTAAATGATGCCTGTAGTAAAATACTGTTGCCCCTCAGGGAAGATGCTGCCCCATGCTGACCCACCCTCCCTTGCCTGAGTTTCTATCTATTGCATATTAAATGCCTGTGTTTATCCTTCCCCCTTCCCCCACACACTTGTGTCTTGAATTTAGTCATTCTCACGACAACTTAACCAAAGGTATTTCACATGACTGCATGTCTTATTTTTTATTCATTTTACTCAGAAATTGCCAAACCTCAGAGCTAAATTATATATGACAGAGGAAAGTCATCATTTAGTTGTTGTTTTGAAAAGAGGAGGCCCAGTCATCTCTGGTTAGAGCCTTCTTCTTCCTTCCCAAATCTCTTCAGTTCCTCTGTCCAACTTAAGGGCTGGTTCCTCCCAGAAAACATCCTGATATGAGTTAGGAATCAAGGTAGGCAACCCCTAACCACAGGAGAAGTATGTGTGTGGCTGAATCTGTTGCTTTTATGATTCCAGACCCCTTTCTGAAGTGGTACCCCATCCTTGGCATCTTTATATGAGGTAGCTGCTTGTGTAATTGCTGTAATATGTAAGTAGCTATTTTATATAAACAGAGAAAATTGGTTAGTTGTGCTAAAAAAAAAAAAAAAAAGGCAACAGAAAGCAGAATTCTTTTTCAATGGATGACATCTGTCTTCTTACAGCATCAAAAAGTCTAAACCCTTGGCATGAATCATTAAGCTTTCCCAGAAAATATTTTACATTGGAATTTTACAAAGTAACTTCCTCAGCCTAGATCTCCGAAGGTAAAGGAGATAGATGATGGTGTGTACATTGCATGGGTAATCATGCAATTATTAAAATGAAGGCTTTGCTGGCCATGTAATAAAATGGAGCTTTTTGATCATATTAAATGAACAAAAAGAAACAATGCTATATAATATATGTGCTAAGTCACTTCAGTAGTGTCCAACTATTTGCAGCCTTATAAACTGTAGCCCGCCAGGCTCCTCTGTCCATGGGACTCTCCAGGCCAGAGTACTGGAGTAGGTTACTCATTTCCTCCTCCAGGAGATCATCCTTACCTGGGGATGGAACCTGCATCTCTTCTGTCTCCTGCATTGGCAGGCAGGTTCTTTACCACTAGTGCCACCTTGGAAGCCCCATGTAATACATATTAAAAGGTTAAACTGCAAAAGGCAAAAACATCAAATTATATCTAATAATATGTAAAATTTGGCACAGTCACACAGGAATGCCTTTGGCAAGGTCCCTTTCCTGTGGAACGAGTGGTAGGTCTTATATCTGCTCTGTCCACATTGCATAGCAGAAGCTTAAACCTGCATCTTGCATTAGTTTGGGCCTGACTTGGGTTTCTGTAGTTTCTGGGTTATATGAAGTCTTAGGGTGAAGGGTAGGATCTATTAATGATTTAGGATTTAACATTGGCACTCAAGGAGGGGTTAGCATGGTAAAACCCAATCTGAGATGAAAACCTGATGGAAATTTCTGGATGGTTGACATAGCCATAATTCAGATAACCCTTGAATATGTTGAAGCAGGGCCTTAATAAAAAGCCACAATGTCTTCTTAGTAGGATACAGTAAAATGTCTAGCTTGTATTTACTATGAGAATCTTCTTCTCACATGGCTCATTTTTGCCAGCCACGTTCTCTCCCCATGCCCTTCTGGACACATTATCGATTTGCCCCAAGACAACACTTCTGTGAGTCAGGCCCGTAATTGGGAGCTGCAGACTTTTCCAGTTTCTGTTACTAGAGCCTGTTCAGTTGGTAGAATGTGAATAACAAAGTTATTGTAAAACCACATGAAAGGCATCCTGCTCTCTTCCATGCCCCACCATATGCAGCCACACCTCTGCTTTGTTCTGTGCAGCTTCTTCTGATTCCTGGTTCCTCATCTGACTTCTCTTTGTTTGCCCTAGGACAGTGAGCTGTGGAGGGGTTTTGGTAGCAGCAATTATTTTTCAAACTGGGAAGACACGAATGATAAAAGGCCTGTGTCAGCTGCAGGGCCTTGGATTCCATGCCTCTTCCTGAACACCACAATGCGACCCTCCCACTGGAGTCTGGCTGGTGGGTCACTTCACACCCAGAGCCATGAAGCTCCACGTGGAACAAGGGGTCTGGAAGGACACATATGGAGATGTTACTAGTAACTCCATTTCAGCCTTGGGGTTATGGGAATATTTTCTTCCCTTGTTTTCCAAATGTCCATTGATGACTTTGATGAAAAAGAAAAGATTATTCTTTTTTTTAACCATAGTAGTCTTACCACTTTTTAATGTGCTTGCCAAACTGCTTAGTATCATGTGAACTAATTCTGTTAATTCAACATTTTTTATTGTCACACATGAGAAATAGAAATACTGAAATGTATAAAGAAGAATAATTAAAAATTTCCCTTAAAATCATTACTATGTGCTGGATGCTGGTAGGAAAATCTTTATAATTTAAAAATTTGAGAAACATATTTGTGAACTAAAATAAATAGAATAAATAGAAAGAAATGGAGATTATTACCCATGATATTAAAAAATATGTGGGTCTGGTTCATCCCAGCCTTTAATAATCACTTGTTTATTCATTGAACATTTTATGTGGACTTGGTCATTGGATGTACTAATGATCCAAGAACAAAGTCCCTGTCCTCAGGGAGCTTCCAGTCTAGGTTAATTTTCTATCAGAATATATTCTTGTCCTACTCTTTGCAACCCCATGGACTATAGCCCACCAGGCTCCTCTGTCCCTGCAATTTTCCAGGCAAGAATACTGGAGTGGGTTGCCATTCCCTTCTCCATATTCTAGGGTTAACAAATACTAAATTAAAAGTGGAGAAAAAGAAAACCGATAGATTACAGAACTATGTTTTGCATGCATGGAAGTATGTAGGATAAAGCCTTATTTTCCTCTTCACCCAATACCCATAGGCACACACACACACACCCCTCCACACCTACAGTGTCACACTGTCTTCACCTGGCTCAGGATTTGGGGGTCCCAATCTTTACCCAGGATTTATACAGTCATAAAAGTAGTCAGTCATTTATTTAAAGCACTTGTTCTTAAAAGGGGCATTTGATTCTCCTACATCTTGTTCATTCCTGGTATCTACTCATAGACAGTTAATAAATAAATGAAAGCAATCAGTGAGGTCTGTCAGGCACCCTTATATCTGAGGGGCCATTACTCCTACAAGGAAAGGGCTGTACTGGGGCAGAGACAAGAAAGCCCTGGTAGCAATGCATTCAATAAAGGTGCATCCTGCATTTCATTGAGTCATTGGTTTAAAGTATCAGAGAATCAAACAGATGGATTAGAAGGTTATCTCACCTCAGTCTGTCAGGACCTCAGTGGAAGAACGCTGATTATAGACTAGCAATTCCATGTGCCATCACTCAAGAACTTGTATTAATACACACACACACACACACACACACACACGTAAGATAAAGGGGTAGTTGGGA